>JAHWFP010112833.1:314227-353897 GCA_023313725.1 Lithobius niger
GGGGGGGGGGGTTAGATGGATCGCCCTGGAGGAGGGGAGTCTGACTCTGGCCGGCCAGGCTGTCACTACCGGAAGTAGGCATGGCAGCGCGGGCGGGCAGGGTAGCCTTGGACTCTGATTGGATGGGAACCGAAGGAGCTTGGATGGCAAAGGGAATTGCCGACATTGGGTGTTTTTAGAGGCCTTAGTTAGAGAAGTGCATTGTGTTAATAACGTGAAAATAGGCCTATATATATATTTTTTTTTATGAAACTACAATGTTATGCATTGCTACTATTGAAGGAGGGGGGGGGGGACGAAGTGTTTTGCTCAATTCTTTAAACAAACGTGATTTTTAATAGAAGGAACGTTACTATGGTCGGAGCCCTGGAAAAAAAATACAAGATAAACATTTTTGGAAAAATTGTCCGATAAAATTCGAAGGGTAGTGTTGCCGAGTTCAGTAGTGTTCAGAGACCCAGTTTTTGCTAAACTGTTGCCTAATTAAATTAAATAAAAGGTTAAATATACCAGCTTGTTCCCTAAATGCTATAACGCATGAATATTTGTGAAACATTATTGCAGCCGCTAAAATAAAAATTAGTCGAAGTTTTCATAAATAACTTGGCCTTCGCTAAAATAAAAACATCAAGTTTTGGGTTTTCAAATACATGTATGTGAGGATAAATCCTCCTAAACAACACTAAGCTGGTTGGCTTTATGCCTGCAAAAGAAATAATTACAATTTTATTTACAAGTTGTTGAAAACGGCGATTGAAGATTTGTGTGTGGCGCCGGTCATTTTGGTGACTTTCAAAATGATGTAGAAAATTATTGGAGTGGAAATTTAAAGTTCTGTTTGCGCAGAAGTCTTGGGAAAGTGTAGGTCTATTAAGGGCCGCAAGTTTCAAACGTTTTGGTCCATTTTTCTTGAAGATATGGTGTTTTGAAGGAGGCAGTTATAGGCCTAATGAGCGCTAGCGATTGCAAATGAAAAAAAATGTTCGTTGTGAAAACGATAAACCCTCAGGTTTTTGATCTTTTGAACAGAGGTCTCCTCTCAAATCTGTGGGTGAAGACTAGCTTCTTTACAAAAGTTAGGATATGGGACAAAATTCTAGCATATAAAACCATATATGAAGACAATCTTAAAGTGCCTATGCCCCTAATAGGGAGTTAACGGGCTCCTCTGTGGGGGGTTCTTAAGACATTTTCCGGTGGGAGGGGGGGGGGGGAATTGAGTAACAACTTGTTTATAAGGTCTTGTTAAACCAAGCAACATTTGTCCTAAAAGTTACTTGATATTTCCAACCAGTGCTGACTGGTAATCAAGCAAACATTAGTGATTTACCCCCTAGGTTGGTTTACCTAGCATTTGGATGAAACTTAAGTTTCTCCAAAACTTGTTGCATGAATAAAAAATAACCTAAATGCCACACACTCCTTTCCCTGGGTTGAGTGCCACCAAAGGAAACATCCATACGAAATCTCGCACTTAACTTAAAAACAGCAGCTATTGCCAGAAAAGGCTTTGCTGGGCTCGAACAAAGAACTCCGACGGGGAAACCCTCTCTCCCTCCTACCCCAACTAACAAGTCCATGCTATCCACATTTGTTCAAGAAGTAGCATTAGACATCCTGCCTAACACAATTGTGTTAGCCCTGCGCCAAAACGATAGGTGAAGACTGGGCATTTAAAAGATGAAGTAGCTTCCTGCTACATTAAAGCAACACAATCAGGTTTTAGGCCGACTTCGAACATCTTTTGAAATAAAGATGCTCAAATTTTCTTCAGTTTGCATCAATGCAAACCTGTGGGCTAGGATACGCTCTTCTCCTTTGTGCTTCTGCAAACATCTCTAATCCTTGAATCGGGTCTGCTAATTGGCCAAACACCTTGCACGGATAGTGCTCTTGTCAGGATACCTTTGTAGATGAGGGAGGAGGAGGGGGGTTTGGCAGATTTCTCCGAACTTCACTGTTGTGACATTTAGGATTTTTGTTAGGTGTACAACATATTTTGGAGGAACTACAGTTTTATTAGAAGTAAGTGGTTTTTACTATCCTAAAACTCTCACCTCCCTTTTAGCTTTCAGCTCCTTTCTGCCCATGAAAACATTCCTATGCTACTCCCACTCTGCCCCTAGGCACTAAGCAACCGACCACCTGCTCTTGCTGGCCTCGATCGTCACTCTTTTCGCACCCCATACTGGCTTGTGCGGGGTTGGCCGGTGGGTTTCCATTCCAGTGAGTATTTTAGGATAGTAAAAACAACTTTTACTTCTAAAACTGTAGTTTTTACATCTTCCAAAAAATACTCGCCTCCCTTTTACCTGACTTCGTCCAATAGGAGGTGGGTCAAGCCATCGACTGGGCTAGCATTGGATCCAACCTTACTAAAATTACTAATTACCTCTTATTCTTCTTCTTTGATTCAGGCTTTTTCTAGGTGATAAGCTCCTGCCACAACCAGTGGGCCTGGTTGGGTGAGGCTTGACATCTCGCCAATCTCTCTATAGTAGTGGCTGATAGATACCGATTTATGACACCACGTGCATGATGTTATTTCCTGAAGTGGAATGCCGACTGTGAAAGCCCAAGAAGCCGCTAATGCTCTTAATTTGTAGGCTTTAACGTCCTTGGGAATGTCTAGGCATTCTTTACGTGATTCATAAACTCTTCTGATTGTTTGGTAAACCCATTTTGCCACATTCTTTGCCTTCAACTTCGGTGTGGTTGTCGGTCTGTCCGTGACTATGTCGACTTGCCAGGAATAAAAGCGTGAAAGTCTTTCTCACTGTTCTATCGAGATAATACCTAAGGGCCCTGACTGGGCAGTGCGTCCTTTCGGTTTCCAATCTTCCCAGAATGGTGCTTAGTGCCTGTATAGTGATTGGTTTTGCCCACTCTTTTGGCTTTTGGTGTACGGAATTTTCAACATTTTCTTTACGGTACTGGAGCTAGGCTACCTCCAAGCAACAAAATGCCAGATTTTTAAATCAAAACCGCCAACCCTCAACTTTGTGAGGTAGGGTGGGCTGGAGAAATTAAACTTTTACACTCAACCTTTGTTGAACTCTTGGAAGATTGTCGAGAAAACCAAAGTGGTCTTACTGAAGGCCTGAAATCTTCAATTTCGAATTTATTTTTCAATAAATACCAAAATGTAAACAGCGCTGCTGCGAAAAATTGTAACGCACATCGTTGTAGTTCGGCATAAAGCCACGTAGATTATGTTACCTACATGTTTCATAATTGTTTAAAGTCCTCTCACAAACAATAGGGGTACTTCTCACAACGTAATCAATTTTATTTACGTCTGAAACTTATAACTTGCAACTCACATGTACGATGCAGGTTTGTTAGCGCTTATGTCGCTGTTTTCACATATTTTCTTCAAAGTCTGTCTTAAATCTTCTTAAAAGATGCTAGCCTTTGATCTTAATAATATTCAGATTCCAAATATGTTTACCTTTTTTAATTCGGTTGAGTAGTTTTCAAACTACGAGGCAAAACGTTTCCGCTACCTCGGCTCAATGCTTTAGCACCATGTTGGAATTTTACTTGCGTGAGTAAAAACGGTCGGCTCTCTTGCAAACCGGAAGTGGTCCGATCGTCTTTGGCTGACCAAACTCTCCACCAACCAGTGAATTGCATGCTTGGAAATTTAGGCTCTAAACAAATCCTAAGGTGCCTTACATGTCTAGCATTCCTCGGGGTCAGCGCAGAAGGCAAGTTGGAGCCGTTTCCGAAGTATAAAAACCCAAGATTGACAAAATATCGTTAGCATAGCTCGACCTCGCAGCCACCCATCGGTGTTCTTCTGCCGCTGCAAATTGCGCCATACGGGGCAAAGATAGAGGACATGTAAGTTAACTTAGTAAGTTGGACTTGAATTCCGTTTAGGCCATTTATTTGAAAACTTAAATGTAACTTAAACTTAATTATCGCGATCGGGGTAGGTTTTTACAGGTGAAATATTTTTTGGGGATGGTTTTATAAAAACTTTAACTTCATTCCCGTTTCAAGTTAAAACTTTAAAAACGTGAATTTTTTTCCCAATGTAAAACCAAAGACTAGCATCCTAACCAGACAGCTAAAGGTTGCATGTGAATCGTCGTCAGTGACATCATACGAGTTGAATTTTTATTCAATATTACTGTACTTGCATTTTTGCGAAAGTGTGCTTCTAGTTTGAAGTTGGTGAAATTTCTTGATCGTTGTTGATACTTAGAGTTAAGCACGATTTTTTGTTTGTTTTTGTTGTTGTTACTGAAATCTAAACACAAAATTTGTAACCAAAACGAAACTGCAAACTAAACACTGTTTTGTAAATATTTTATTAACAAATGTTTAATGAATGTAAATAGAGCTTCAGTCTGTTTCCAACCATTATTTGCTTAGTTACTTAAACTTAGTTTAAAGTTAACTGCCAGTGAATGCATGTTTTTTTCCATGGTGGCAGCAAAGAATTACCGCTTGCCAAGTTAGGTTAGTTTTATTGAAGCATTAGTCCGCAACGTCGCTCCCTCCTTGAATAGTGGCCTGCTATGCTTGTTGTCCTGAAATCCAGCAAAATTGGAAAGAAAGACCAGTAGCCTAACTTCGTAATACTGTATCCGCTACCAGTACGATTAGTGACGTTTGCCGGCACACGGTTTTGGGTTTTACATTGGGTTTTAACCCTGAAACAAGAGTTGTAAATCATCGTACCTTACGACCAACCCTTCGTAACTTGGAAACATGATTTGTCTCTGGACAATGCCACAATTTCACTTTGTCTGCCTGCTGTAGCCATGGCTACTGAAAAGTCTTCTGAGTCATCATAAGAGTTGATGCTTTACTCAGAGGCTCATAGGGTGGTCCCGCTCGATGTTCCAACACAAGTGGTAGATTACATGAAGGTAGTAATTTTCTAAGCCTTGGTCTGAGGATCCTAAATGATTTCTTGAGTCTTAAAATGATGACGTTTTCAATATCTTTTCTGTAGAAAGTAAGCACCGAGTTGATGGTCGATCTGTAGCCTTTGATTGTAGGTACTGAAAGACGTTCATCGAAAAGTTCCACTAGGAATTTTGTTACATCGGTTATCTTCGGGTTGCATGGTTCCACCTGGTTTTTGTTGCACCAATTAACCATCTTTTCCACTTTGTGTTGTAAACTTCTCTTGTTGATTGTTTATGGCACAGGACGAGCTTCTCAACTACCTATGGTTCAAAACCCGCTGCGTTTAGTTTCCTCTTCACAGCAACCACGCGTGAAGCTGAAGTCTGTCGGGATCTGGGTGCAGCGATCTCTCTTGGTTTTGGGAGAGCAAGTCACTTTCTTGAAGGGAACTGGATCTTCCTTCTGTAGCTCCAGAAGATCAACGTACCAGCCTGCTGCTCTCCAGGTCGGTGCTACCAGGATGAAGCTGTTCGATCTCCTGATCTTTGGCGAGACCTGCTGAAGTAGGATGAAGGGTGGAAACAGGTATGCAGACATTCCGTTCCAATCCATGCTTAGGGCATCTGTTCCACAGGCCCTCTCGTCCGGGATTGGTGAAACAAAATTGTTGGGCTTCGTGTTCAGGAAGGTGGCAACAAGTCTACCATCGGACGACCGCACTAATTGAAGATTGCTTGGCAAGTTTCCATGTTCAGAGTCCATTCTGCAGGTGCAGTCTTGTTTTATCTGGAAAGTTGATCTGCAAGCCCGTTCGCTTTCCCTGCAATGTGCCTTGGTATCAAGCAGCTGCTGAACTGAACGCATAACTTGAAGATTTCCGACACTTCCTTGTGGAGTGAAACAGACTTCGTCCCACCTCCTGTCCGGAAGTAAGCAACTGTTGCCGTGTTGTCGGACAACACTTGAATCGTGTCTGTCTGGATGCTCGGGCCCTACACCTGTAAAGCTTTGACGACCGCTTTCAGCTCCAGATTGTTGATGTGAAGTTTGGACTCCGATGTCGACCAAATTCCTGCAAGCTGATTTTCTCCTATGTATGTTCCTCATCCAGACATCGATGCATCCGTGACCAGTGTTCTTGTCATCACTTGGTTGTGGATTGAGACACCTGTCCTCAGGTTTTGTGGAACTCCCCACCATTTTACGTCTTTCCTTGGAGGTGAATCAATGGGATTGGATCTTTCCACGAGGTCCATATTGGCCAAGCAGTTTTCCTGAACCAGTGGAGACTCCTTGTTCTCCATGATCCCCATGGCATTAGATCCGTCGTTGAGTCGATCTGGCCGATCAGTTTGTCTGGCTGATCAGTGTATCTTGCTGACACTTCACTGAGTCAGAGGATCTCCTCGAATCCTTTCCCCGAAAGAGCCACCATGTAGAAATTCGACTCGAAATCTGTTCCTAGAAAAGTGAAGGATTGCGCTGGTTCCAGACTGGATTTTCGGTCGTTGATCCCAAATTCCAGGTTGCTCAAAAGGTTGCAGGTCCGTCTTGTTTGTAGGATTTTTGCCTGCAGTTTCCTCAGGAGCCAATCGTTTAGGTAGCCGTGTGCTTTCATCCTTTCCTGATGTAGGAAGCTTAGTACTGGTTTCTTAAGTAGGTAAACATGTGATGAGCCGTGTTCAATCCGAACGGGAGAACCTGGAATTGGAATGCTCTTCCGTTGACTGCAAATTTGAAAAACTTTCTGCAGGCCGGATGGAGTGGAACGTGGAGATATGCTTCTTCTAGGTCTACTGATGTTGTGATTTCGTTCGCTCACAGGCTTTCTCTCATAGACTTCAGGGTTTCCATTTTGAAATGTTGAACCTCGATGGAGTTCAGCAGGTGAATATTGAAGATCAGTCTTCCTTCTCCCTTCTTCGCGATCACTCTCGCTGGGCTGAAAAATCCTTCCTCCCCCGTGGGGACTTTCACGATTGCTCCCTTCGTTAAGAGGATTTCCAATTCTTCCTCCAGAACGCTGTCTTTCCGGATTAACATCTAGTGAGGGGCTTTTTCTGCCAGACTTGGGAACGAGGAGAAGGGAGGGTTGTAACCGTGTTTGATTGCGGACAAGACGAAGGTGCGTTTGTAACTAATTGCCACATGGTGAGGTGGCACGCTAGCCTGCCCCCCCCCCCTCCCCCTACCTGCCAGTGAAGGAGGCCCGGCTTGTCCCAAAAGGCATCACTGAGCTTTATCTCTTACCCTTCCGTTCCTCTTGCATGGTGGGAATGGATGGTTCCGTTGCTAGTTGTCATGGTCACGAGACTCCTTGTGACCGTCTTTCCCACTGGGACCTTGTTGTACCCCTCCTTGCTGTGGTCCCACTGCGAAGTGGGGGTCTGGAAAGGGCTTGTTACTGTTAAACTTCCCCGAGAAAAAATTCCTTTTTCTTAGGTCCCTGTTTCTTCTGTGGTTTAGTTTTGTCCCTTAATTTGGGGGCGATGGTGAGAAGTTCACCATTAAACAATTTGTTGGTTTGGTGAAATGGCAGAAGCCTAAGTTTTCCTAACGTGTCTTTGGGAATTGCAGGGACTTCTCGCATGTAGGCGTCTCTACGATGAAGAACGGTGTTAGCGGTAGAGCGTACGTTCCAATCTATCGTTTCTTTCTGAAACTCCATAGCTTGTTTTAACGAGTCCACACAGTCCGTGAGGATCCCCAGTTCTTGGTTGGTTACCGGGGTTCGAATGAATGATTGAAGTGCAGCGAGTGCGGCTGATGCGACGCGTTCGGCGTCAGAGGCTGCCCTAGTTCCAATCCTAAGCATCCTTTCCTCGGCTTCGTATTGCTTAGTAGGAATCCTGATGAAGCTTGGCTTGAGGAGGCATGAATCGTACGTAGTCCATGACCACTAATTCTGTCAAGTATTCCTCTTCCCTGAACGTATTATAATTTCGTGCTTTGGGTGGGTCTGCATGGTGTGGTTCAAATGCTGTCCAAAAAAAGAAATCCAATTTTCCAGCATCGTGGAGTGGCATCTCTTTTCCATTACAAAAGTTGTCCAGCAGTGTCGAGTAACGATCGGTGGAGCATTGATGATTGTGGTAGAAGCACTTGCTCTTGTGCGATGTCTTCCATTTTGGGAAAAGAAGCACCGGGTGGTTTCTCGGGGTTCCCTAGTGACTTATCAGGTCTTTTTCGAAAAAAGGACACTGGCAAGTAGTAGCGTACCTTTGCAACTCTCATTTCGAAAATTTTTCTTTTCGAAGTTTCGTTCATTCCTTCGTTTCTTTCCGAATATGAAGAGGAATCTGGGCTGCGGGAACGTTTTCCTTTGTTGTGAAGACGATCTCGTTCTCGAATCTCTTAATCGATGATCGCGATCTTCCCGTCTTGAAGGGCTTAGAGATCTCTTCCGGCGACGCCTTGGTGACGACTGGCAACTGCCGGAAATTTTAACTGATTGTCCACAATGAATCCCGACTGGTGTGTTCTATTGTGATGAGGCAGCTGGTGATCCTTAATGCCGACTGCCGACTGTTCTAAGTTGTAGCAACCAGTCCGTGTTGTTGTGTTGACTGGCGACTGCTTCGTTCTTGTTGCGACTGATGACTGTCAACAGGTGGATCCGACAGACGACTGATATTTGGTGAACGAATATCACGCTGCTGCTGGATTTTGTGGCGACTACGACTGACGTGTGATGACTGCTTGATGTCCGATGCCGTTAATTCCTGTCTTGATGACTGAGTCGCCGCTCCAATGCGCAACTACGTGGGAAGAAGTGTCGATTGATGCGGTAGGAAGTGCGATCGAATTTTTTGGGTCCAAAATGGTGAAAATCCCATGTTTCCAGCCTCAGATGGTGTTGGATGATCGTCTAAAATGATCTGCAACTCTTCGTTAGAGTACGGCGCCGTCTTCATGGCTACTAGCTGAGTCGCTGTCGCTACGACGTTGAGCGCTCCCAAAGCCGATATCCCTGCATTCGCTGGTTCCTTAAAAAGCACATTTTCGATAGGCCCAAGTCGTGAATTAAGTTTTTCGTCACAGGATGAAGACAAATTAGCTTCGGTGTTAGAAAGCCGCTGGTTAATGCCTTCAAACATAACTCACATGCTATTTTGCATTTCGGCGATGGCGTCTAGTGTTGATTTCCTCCGGGTTGGCGCCTTCGTTGATGGCGTCGACGATCCAGATTCGTTTGCACTAAGATTCCTATTCATAATGTCGGCTGGCAAAAATTCGTCCGTATTAAGACCCTCTCTTAGTAAACGTTAGTCCAGGGAACTAGTTTTTCCCCCTGCTTCCATTTGCCTACGACGTTCAGCTTCCCGTTTAAGTTTCCTTTGTTTGGAGTGCTTCCACGTAAGTTGAGACCCGTTTAGAGTCGCCACGTCGTATTCGTTGCAAATGTCACAAAGAATGTTAATAAAATCACATGCCTGACACTTGTGGTACGTCGGATGACGATCTCCGGGAGTAAACAGCAAGTCCCATACGAAATATCGGACGCCATAATCACAGCATGCACGGGCTAAGGAAAAGAAAACTTGGCGAGAAACAAAGAGTGACCACTCTCTGCGCTGCCCACGAAAAAAGTGACGATCTAGGCCAGCAAGAGGAGGTGGTCAGTCGCTTAGCGCCTAGGGGCAGACTGGGAATAGCATAGGAATGTTTTCATGGGCAGAAAGGAGCTCAAAGCTAAAAGGGATGCGAGTATTTTTGGAAGATGTAAAAACTTAACTATTTCACCCACATGGTAGGGAAACCACCTTTGGGGCTAAATCACTAATGTTAGCTTGATCACCAGTACGCACTGGTTGGTAATATCAAGTTAATTTAAACAAGGTGCCTTTTAAATGAGGTGTTACTCGACCTCTCCCTTCTCATTAGAAATTTGAGACCACCCCCGAGGGACCCCTAGTTCCCCAATTGGGGGCGTGGGGACTTTAGATTGTGGTTTTACGTATCTGCAAGAATTTTGTCCCTCCCTTCTAACTTGAGTTCCATTTTTTAAATAAATGGATGGGCATTCTGAATTGCCCTGTTATTTCATAGTATAAGTACAGAATCCACATGCTGAAGCATCCCAGAGGACAAAGAGAAACTTTGAACACGTTCTATCCCGTGTCACTAAACGAAGACAGTTGACGCTTGAAAGTACTTAGCGGTAGTGCGAACCTAACATCTTCAAGCAATGCGTTTTTAGGTTTCGCAACCCTAACCCCGAAACAAAACCTTCTCGCATCAATAATACACCGCCTCAAAAATAGTTCGAGGCCCTGCGTATCTGTCAGGTCCTAACAATCAAGAGCTGCTTCCAGTCAATGTCAAGGAGACCACTCAAAAGTTTGAAAACGAAGATCAGGTCCAACTTTTGCCTTCTTGTCGTTACGGTTTCCAGTCCCAGGAAAACAAGGTGTTCATCGTACTTGGTGGATTGCAAAGTCCCAACCATGCGAGTGAATCTCCTTTGGACAGACTCTGCAATCTTAACGTCCTTCACTAAGTATGGTGACCGGCTGTACAATATTCCGGCCAACAGTGGCCTTCCCAAAGTTTTGTAAACTGGTACCATAGCACTGAGTGCCTGCATAGTCACTTTTTTTTTTTGCAAGAGACCAAGTGCCCGGTCAGCCTTAGCAGCTGGTCTGCTCTTTCCCCATTGGCTGACACAACCACTCCCAAGTCCTTTTCTGTCGTAATTTTAGTGAATTTCATGCCACCAATTTCGTAAGGAAAGGCAAGCTTCCCCGGACGCCACCCAATTCGCAGGATGTGGCATTTAGACCTCCTTCGTCCAACTCACAATCCTATCCAATTCCTGCTGAAGAGCTTGTCTTCCCTGGCACAAATTTTCTGGCATATTTTGGTGTCATCAGCAAAAGCCCGAATGGATAACTTAATCCCCTCAAAAGCACCGTCAGTGTACAGAACAAAAAGGAGGGTTCGAGTACACTGCCTTGTGTCACGCCACTGGTCACATTTTCCCAAGTAGAGGCCTGCCCATTTACCATCACCCTATGCCTGCGATCGATGAGCCAAGCTTCTACCCGGTCAATGTCGGACCTAACACCACAATTTCGAAGTAGTCTCACTAAGCATAAATGGGGCATCTTGTCAAACGCCTTCGAAAAGTCCCAAGTAAATGCAGTCCACGTGTGCACCACTGTCCTCGAACAAAGCCATGTTTCACATCACATGGCTCACTTTTACTCTTCAACTCTGTCTCCAAGAGCCCACGAAGAATGTGTTCCAAGATCCTGCATACTACACTAGTAACGCTCGCAGGCTGGTAATTTCCCGGATCTCTACGATTCTCAGATTTGTGGATGGCCGTCACATTTACAACTTTCCAGTTATTGGGTACTGACTAACAAGAACGAATCTCGCAAAGCTGGGCGAGCAGCTAACCAACTCGTGGGCAGCTTCTCATGAAGAACCACTGCTCCATGTTTGTTTGCTGCAAATTTTGAACTTAAAAATTTTACGGCACCAAAGCAGTTTGAAATTTGTGCTAAGAATATCCTTAATTTGTTCTATAACAATTTGAACACAAAACATGGGTAAGTTTTGTTGTCTCAGTTTATACTGCGGCCTGTTGTAGATTTGTACAGTCCAGATATATTTGCCTAACTGTATTTATTGTAAATAAAATTAATTCTTGTTTGATAACAAAATTCTATTGATTCGGGTTACATTTTTTTCCTTTTAGCTGCCAGCAAACAAAAGAGTTCATCATTTGGATGCTTTGGACAGTGCCAGTATTGTCTTGGTTATCACTGGAAAAGGAGAAGCTCGTACAGACAGTGACCCAAAAATACTGCCTTTTATGCCTGGGTCGGTATTTTTCATGACAGCTGGAGACATGGTCAAAATGCAGTTTGCTTCTGATGTTCTGTTATTCAGAGCAGCTGCAAATGTTCAACATGATAAGTAGCATATGTTTAGTTCTTAATATTTTATTAAACCATTGACATTTTAACATTTTTGGTGTTACTGAAGTTGCTTGTGAGATATGTGCTTTTTATAACTGTAATAAACCCTGCCTAACTGTTTGACTTTAGCCTTTTTGTAATATTTTTGGTTTCATAGTTTGGACAGCAATGCTTCATTCCCAGCACAGTGGCATGTAGCTTACAGCACGGATACGGAGTATAAATACAGAGTGGAACCAAATACGGCCTAAAGGCATTGCCACATTCATGAAGATATCGAAGAAAGTTGGGCCCATGACAGAGCGTTGTGGGACTCCAGATGGCGCATTAGGCCATCCAGAAGAAGATCCACTTAAAAAGCAACGAATGCAAAGGTAACTTTCGACTCGCAGGAAAGGAGGAAGGTAGAGTTTATGCAGTTTAAGGAGGATGGAGTAGTCGACAGTGTCGAAAGGTTTTTTTTTTGAAATCGAGGTAAATAACCTCGCAGGAAAGGCATCGGTCAACTGCAGCAGTCCATTAATCAACAGCAGTAAGGAGGTTGGTTAAACAGGAGTTGCCTTTGACAAAACCATGTTGGGAGCTATGAGTGAAATTTTTGTCATTAAGGTGGTTAGCCAAGAAGCTCGTGACAATTTTTTCAAAAACTTTTGAGATAGAGGAAGGCAAGCAGATAGGACGATAATTCTCCACAGAAGTGGCATAGCCATCTTTCCAAGCAGAGGGAAAGGTTCCAGTGCGGAGGGGTATGCAAAAAATTAAATGTAATGCCACACCATTTTTAAGTAAAGCAGGATGAATTCCGTCAAGACCAGAACTAGTTAAGTTTTTTTGAGTCAGTCGTAGACATTAACAGAAAAAGGGTTTTTAAGTCGGATCATGGAAGTGATGACACTTACACTTTATTTTGGTGGTGGGAGTAGTGAAGACACTTCGAACAAATTTTCTCGGTTTTTCGGCAATTAAGACGTTGTCAGTAATAACGCCAGTGTAGGTTTTCAGACTAGTAAGTGGTTGAGTTTTCTTTTTTGAATTGATATGCGCGTAAAAATGTTTGGGTGAGGATCGACACCCGGCAATCGGATCACGCTCAAAGTCGGACTTTGTTTGGCAAATGGAAGTTGTTAAATTATTACGAGCATATTTAAAGTTTTGCAGGTTAATGTCAGAAGAGTTGGATTTGTATTTGGTCCACATGTGCTTTTTTGTTGTTGCCTTTTTTTTTAATGGACTTGGTAATCCATGGAGCGTTCTTAAGAGGGAGTACAACCCCTTTAGTTATCTCAATTCCGACTAATAGATGGCGCTAGGATTACAACGTATTTCTGTTACGATCTTAGTTCCACTTTTTCTTAGTTATTTTCTAACATAATAGAGTCAACCTTGTTTCTAATGAAAGAGAATCGGCTTGTCTAGCGAAGTGTGGAGGCAAAATTATATAAAACGAAAATTTAACAAGCTTAAAATTAGTTGCGGTGCGTCTGGATTTTTTGCCATGCCTGCCAAACGTTGATCAAGGCTAGTCTTCCCTTCTTTTTTCTTCTTGATCTGTGCTTTCTTTTGGTCGGAATGACGCCAAGTGTAAAGAATTCTTTTAACCGAATCTTCCTTATGTACTTCACAAATATCGCATATTTCCTCGACAAAGTTGCACTTCCGACATCTTCTACACAGAGGGTGCAGATCTCATGGCGCTTTCTGGCAAGTGCAGGATGGGTACGCTCCATTTTTCAAAATCTCGTTCACATTGTCTGCCTCTTCATTGCCCGTTTCAAAATCATCTTTTTCCATTCTTGAACTGGGACGCACGATCGACCACTGTCGACTCGTGCTCAAAAGCGAGTGGGGTTTTCCCCACGGGAGGCAGGCAGCTGCAGCAGATAGCTGAGCAGCGCGCCTAGCGGGGAAAAAGTGCAACTGGCGTTGAATTCAATAAAATGTAAGATTTTATTTCTTTTTGAGCATGGGAAAAGCAAAATTATGCGAATTTAGCGAGAGTACTGAAGGTAAGTATTTTTATGATAGTAAAAACCAATTTTAACCTGTTAAAATTCTCGTTTTTACTATCCTAAAATACTTTCCTTCAGTATGTGCTTAAATCACTTTGATTTGGCTATTTAATGCCCGATGCAATTTAAAACTCACCCTGTTTTAAATCTCCTTAAGATTAGTAATCCTCCCTAGGGTCGCTAGTGGTGCTTCCCTTATATTCTGGGGTTAGTACCCTGGTTATCACTTCACTTCGACCGTTGTAACACACGGTTAGCAGTGGGTTCGTGAAGCAGGGAGGATGGATGGATTCTACTGAAGGTAAGTATTTTAGGATAATAAAAGCTAATTTTAAGCGTGTTAAAATTTTCGTTTCTTACTATCTGCAAAATACTAACCTTCAGTATGTGCTTAATTTGTCCTATTGGTAGGAGGGACAGCACGAACCCGCTAAACTTAGATTTCCACCTTATTCAACGTAGCACACCGACACTTATCAACACAGTTAACGAGAGAGTAGACAAAATTCCCACCCCTTTAAACCTGCAGGCGTTTACTGCTCTCAAAATTTAACACATTCTGTGAACAGGTTGCTTTGCGTCATCGTTGCAGAAGCTCTGCTCACCGACATGCATACGCACTATGCGATAGGGTATTCTATTGTACCCAGTTTACGAGCTGTGCCAATTTGATAGTGTCAACTTCCAACAAAACATGAAATCCTCCACAACCACAACATCCTTGCACTGTCTATGACTGACCACTCTCCATTGCGCAGAAGTCATTACGTTGACGTTCCGCATTTTCCACCGTGTACTTTGACCCCTGTGCACCCTGGAATTCACTTTGTGTTCCAGGGGCCGGTCGCTACCTGAGGGGACTCCGATCAAATGGCACCCTCCGCCTTGACGAAGTCAATGGGAATGCTAAAAATAAGGTAATGGATTTCTTCAAGGCAACTAGAAATGTCAAAATACCAGTGTTACCTGGTTAATTTTGGTTTCTATTGCCTATTGAAAAAATACATTACCTGGCTCCCGTCCTCCTCCCCTCTCATTGCCATTTGGGCAGGGTAGAGGTGTCGAAAAGGTGAGCTCTGTCTGTCCGCTTCGACGATATATACGATGGAGGCTGCGCAATGAGCTGCGCAGTAGGTAGCGAACCAGAAGAACTTTGTTTAATGTCTAGTTGAAACAGCATTAGAGAAGGAGAATGCTAAAAATAAGGTAATGTATTTTTTCAATAGGCAATAGAAACCAAAATTAACCAGGTAACACTGGTATTTTGACGTATTTATCGCTGTCACGGAACCATGATACGTTTAGAAAACCTCTTCGAAGAACCAGATTCATTTACACACTTGTAGACGAGTTAGTTACTCTAATTAACATTGTGGCCCTACACACCCTGAAAGGACAACCCTTTACATAAAAGTCAATGTCACACGGGGTATGGCGTGTGCAACATTGCAAAGCAAGGATGAATGTCCGATTGAAGCCATGATGGGAAGTTAGCGGAGACCAAGTTCCAAGTTGGACTTGAAGGACGAGTGCCGCGAAAAACGCATGTCGTAAAGTAGAGAGAGAGAGTGGTTAGGGATGGTGCCCTAGTCTGGCATCATACCACTGTTTTTCATACATAGTGTGAAAGTTCACAGAATTCGAGAAAACCTTCGGAAGCAGCCAGGAATCGCTCTAGAAAAGGGTAGATAAAAACCTGGGTGGGGGGGGGAGACTATTTGACTGTGGTGTGATTACCTGCGTCAAAAATCTAACTATAGGCTTAAAAAACGAGAAGTCATGTGATTGACATTGTACATACCTGCGCATGGAAATGCAGGATGCAGTTAAAATGATGTAATTTAGGCCTGAAAGTTCTAGTTGTTTGTCAATTGTCAGAACATTCTGAGGGTGAAAAATATGTATGCAACTCTGAACGCCAACAGGATAGGGAAAATCATGTGAAAATCCGTAATTCAAGTGACGTCGAATAATTTGTGGCAATGTTTTGAGACTCAAACATAACCCATAAAATCCTTGGCAACGTTGAGTTAGTACCTTAGACAACGGTTCACAATCTTTCTAAAGTTGAAATTACGATTTATCCAACTCAGAAATAGGGTCTTTAATTACTTCCTTTAAAAGTTTCACTTGTAACCTTCCTTGCAACCTTGCGACAGTCGGGGGGGGGGGGGGGGGGTTAAGTGGAGTCTGAGCATCTGGATGCATGCCGCCTTAAATTCTCTTTAGTTGCGACAGTCCTGCTATTACTCTTAGGCTGCGGCTCAAGCGTCTCCGTTTGCCCAAAGATTATTCAGTTCGACCCCTTGCTGTCCACATTACATTACATATTTGTTAATTTACTGCGTTTGTTTTATTACAGTCATCACCACATTGATGTAACACAACATTCATGAAACATTGAGCAATTCCACCTATTTCTTTTAATTTTCGTTAATACAGCGAAAAAGAGACAGCTGAATGCAAAAGGTAAACAGAATTGATTTCAGCCGAGTGCTCTGAATTTCCGTCCATACCGTGAAAGAAGTGCAGTTTGGGCGTAAGAGCGTATTGATTTCCGCCAGGTGCTCTTTGATTTTTCGCCTATTCAGTAAAAGTGAGAAACTGCGTTTTGGCGTATTGATTTTCGCGCAGCGCTCTCAAAAACGCTATCAAGATAACCAACACAAGAGGCACTTACCTGTCGAAGAAGTGTCATTTTATTTACCACTGTTTTTCGTTCGACCTGACGTGGTCAGAAAACCATGTGGAAGGACCTAAATCAACGAATGCACTTTGGGCTGTGTGTCGATTATTTTGGTGATTATTTTAGAGCTAATGTCGCATTTAATTGCCTTCCTGTTGCAACAATTCAGCTCTATCTCTTAGGCTCCGGCCCGATCGTGTCCGTTTGCCTAGAGACTTCCACCAATTCTTGATCTTTTAGGATCACCGTCTGCTTGCTTCAAAAGAAAAGAACGTCCACGGCCTCCGATATTTACAAGGTAAGCACAACAAGCGGCATGGTCACCTATATTTACAACGTAAGCACAACAAGCGGCATGGCCACCAATATATTTACAATGTTACATGGTTCTCGCAATAAACAAGGCCTAGGCACATTTATTACTTGCTTCTTTCACTCCATCTTCTACAGTAGGCCATCTAATTCATTTCCAACCAAGTGCATGACTTATTGGGTTAGATGGGCCCAGGATGTTTATTCGGGGGATGTTATTCTTCAAGTGGTGCTGGATCGCAATAGACTCGAGAACCGTAGGTATCGATCTTCCTCGAGTTTGCTCTTGCTGGTGACCTTGTCTTATCCCAGCCAATTTCGTGTTCAGTTTCCGTACAGTGAACTGCAATTCCATTTTCTTTCACTTCAATCCTGGTGTCTCCAATGTGCTGCCCAAGCCTTGTCCTCATCCCCTTTCTCGTCTCGCCAATGTAAACAGAACTGCATCCATTGCGTGGCACTAAATAAACTCCTTCGCTTGTATCCTGTACTTCTCCCATAGTCGCCTCGTCTTTCTCCTTCCCTCTGCTTTTCTGAGTGCTATCTGCATACTTTGCCCCTTCTTGACTATCCTCGATTTCAGACCTTTCACATTTCTGAAATAAGTCATGACGCCTTTTTTTTTTAGGATTTCGCTGATTTTCTCACTCACTCCCTCTAGAAAAGTTAAGCTCACTCTGGGTGTTTTTCTTCCTTGCTGGACCTCGTCAACGTCTTGTTCTTTTTCATTCCTCCTTTTGCAGCTTTTGCAATTTCATACTCTTTTCATTTGTGAATTTAGGAGCCCTGCTGGATATCCTAAGTTAAGAAACTTTCCTTTCGCTTCAAAAAGGTATGGCCCAGCTGTGGTGTCGTCATAGAGGCACCACAATGGTAGTCCTTTAAGTCCCAATGTTAACCCCATACATAGCTTAATATACCTCCATAGTTAATCAGTCTATCCATACAATGTTGTTGCCATACTCATATCACATGACTACATGTCATGTGACATTCATTATATAAAGGCTGTACCTGCTGAATAAAGCTGTCCTTCAAGTATTAGCCTACAACACTGTGTTCCTTGTTTTAATTATGCCTTAGTGAACCAACAACAGTCTGACTGACACATTCATACATCACAGATGGCGACGAGGCGGTCCTAAGGTTTAAATTTAATAATTTGCTTGATAGGTTCTACAGCCATGGAGAGTGCTCCTAATCTGTGGTAAGTAGTAATTTTTTTCATTTTTGGCAAATGAAATTAGTACTCTGTGGAACTATCAGAGCTTAATTTTTTTCAAAAAGTGTACTGGGTTTAGGAACTTTGTGGTACGAAATGATAATAGTTAAATTTGGTACCTTATCAACTAGAACTGAAATGGGCAATTCGATTTATTACGGTTAATTTTACAAGGGCAGTGTTCTAGAGCGACGCACTGGCGTGTCCGCACAGGGGGTACAGTAAAGTTCATTTATAACGAAGCCGTTTTTAACGAATTTTACTTGTAACGAAGTAAAATAACAATATTGGTTGGACGTCTACTCTTTTAATGCATTTTGGATACGCATATAACGAATTATACATAGCGAAAAAAACTTATAACGAACATAATGTTGGATCAAATTTGGAATTTTAATTCACTTATAACGAAATCTTTTTCCCGGAATCGGAATGGTTCGCCGTCGTGTATTTACTAATTCTATCGTTCTCCGTTAGCTTGGGCGCGTCCATTTTACATTGCGTAGGGGCCGGGTAGAGCGCCAGTATCAATGGCAGAGAAGCGCAGTGGGAGGAGCTAAAACGCGATGCCATGGGGCCGCGCAAGGAGTAAAGCAATACAGGACGCATCACAGGTAGCGCTGCTGCTCATGCTGATTGGAGTACACAGTGCGTCATCCTCACATATCTTTTTCCTTGTGCGTTGTCGAAGGTCGAAGCGTGCGTTAGGCCTAAACGTTTTCAAAATGCAAACTGCCAACTCCAAAAAGCGGAAAAGCTTTTCCTTACAACAAAAGTGGGACATTTACAAAGAAGTAGATGAAGGAAGGCTAAAGAAGAAGGAAATTGCTGCCAAACATGGGATATCAGCCAGCACACTAAGCACATTTCTAAAGGATCGTGAGAAAGTAAGCCAATCCCGCAAAACAGGTGAAGTGACGGACGCACGAAAACGAATACGCCACGCGAAATATGAACAGGTGGAAGCAGCTCTCTTTGTGTGGTTTTTACAAGTTCGTGCAAAAAACATTCCGGTGTCTGGCCCAATGCTCCAAGAAAAAGCGAATTCGTTAGCGTTCGGACTCGAAGTTAATGGTTTCGAAGCATGCCACAGCTGGGTAACCCGTTTCAGGCAGCGCCACGGCATTGTTTCTCGTATCGTCAATGGTGAATCTGGAGCCGTTGACGAATTACTTGTGGAATCTTGGATAAAGGAAAACTTGGAAGAAGTGCAAAATTATGCTCCAAAAGACGTTTTCAATGCTGATGAGTCTGGATTTTTTTTATAAAGCTCTCCCCGATCGTTCTCTCTCTCTGAAGGGAGAAACATGTCACGGTGGTAAAAGGAGCAAGGAACGTGTCACCGTACTATTTTGCTGCAACATGGACGGTACAGAAAAAGAAAAGATGCTGTTGATTGGAAAATCAAAAAATCCCCGTTGTTTCAAGAGAGTGAAGTCGTTGCCCTTGAAGTATGTTAATAACGGGAAAGCATGGATGACGTCAGTAATATTCACGGACTGGCTGATCGCATTTGATGAAAAAATGGCAAAGCAGAAACGAAAGGTGTTGTTGCTTCTGGATAATGTTGGATCGCACGTGGAACCAAATGGATTAAAGGCTGTAAAACTGCTTTTTCTAGCTCCAAATACGACATCAAAGCTCCAGCCACTTGATCAGGGGATTATCGCTAACGTCAAACACCATTATCGTAAGCGTCTTGTTCGTCGTGTCATTCTAAATATAGACTTGAAACGAGACACTACAATCGACTTGAAAATGGCAGTAGATATTTTGTTTGGAGCGTGGGGTCAAGTCACTTCAGAAACAATCAAAACCTGCTTCAAAAAGGCCGGTTTCAAAGAAAGAGAAGACGAAGAAGTGCAGGAGAAAACAGAAATTCACGAGGCAAATGCAGCTGATGATGAAATTTTCACCCAGCAATGGAACACACTTGCTCCGGGTATCGATTTCAACGAATATGTAAACGTCGACGAAAACTTAGTAAACAGCAGTGAGCTAACGGAGGCTGAGATTATCCGGGCGGTGCAAGGCCAACCTGAAATAAATTCTGACGATGACGACCAAGTAACTTTTGAGCCAGCTGTGGAAAAAAGATGTAGTGATGCTGTAGTTTTGGATTCATTAAACACAGTGCGTTTTTTTATGGAAAGCAAGGACAATGTTCCAGAAAACATTTTTCATTCGTTAAGTTTGTTAGAAGAATACATGGCAAAATTGTCATTGCAAAAGAAAAAGCAGGCTACAATTAACGATTTTTTTCATCCTACATAAACGATCTTGATACAGTTAACAGTACTGTAAGTATGTAGTGTAACCCATATATTCCTGTGGTGAAGTCTATACATATTTTACTGTAAGCCTACATCTCTTATTACAACTAAAGCATTTGTTCAAATTTTCCATGTTAAGTTTTTAGGCCTATTTTCTTCTATAACGAATTTTTTTGAGAATTTTGGAAATTCGTTAAACGTTTTAAACGAATTTTACTTATAACGAATTTTATTTCTGCCCCCTTGAGCTTCGTTGTAAACAAACTTTACTGTACTATAATCCTGAAGGTTCGAAAAATGCGCTGCTAAATTAACCCTGTTAAATTCGATTGTGCCTTTGCCCATATTCGGGCTGGTGTGTGCCGGTGTTTAAATTTAAGCACTGTAGTGTTTATGCTTATAAACGATGAAACTTGGTCTGTGCCGAACGCATAGGCCTGCTGTGTTGTTTTGCGTTAACGTTTAGTGAAACGGCAAACAATTTAAAAGCCTAGTCAATTGTTTAAGTTGTAGGCGCTTGAATTTAAAACTAGGTAGGCTACGGTAGTTTAGTGGCTTAGTTGTTAAGCAAAAAATCCGTTTAGTCTCGAGTTGCTTCCAGTTTGAGTTAAATGGAATTGTAATTAAATTATTTAATAATTTTATTTGTTAAAGTGCAGGCTTATGCCTGAGACGGGTGAAGTGATTAAAACTCCTGTAGTTGCTGTTTTAAATACAGTCGGGTGCTAGCACCAATGTAAGTTTGAACTTAAATTCAACTGTAAGTAGTTCTAGTGAAGACCTTACAATGGCTTAGAAAACTGCCGGTTTATACGCGGAGTTCGACGCAGAAAACGATACCTGGGAAAAATACACTAATCGTATTGGCTACTATTTTAGAGCTAAAAAAATCCCAGTGACCGAACAGATTGATTTTTTTAATGGCTTCGGTTGGTCATAAAATGTTAGAATCTTGAATATTGTTTCACCTGCTTTACCAAATTCAATGACGTATGACGTTTTGGTGAAAACTATTCTCGACGATGTCGAACCTCTGCCTTCTATAGTTTCCGAACGTGTAAAACTTTTCCGTAGATCACAGAAGTCGGATGAAAGCATTAGCGAGTATATTGCTTCGTTAAAATTACTCACTAAATTTTGTGATTTCGATAAGATCACCGAGATTAACGAGATGATTAGGGATCGTTTGATAGGCGGTGTTAAATCCGAAACGTTACAACGCGAACTTCTGAAGCAGACTCTGGATTTGAAGGCTACGACATCATTAGCTTTGTCTTTAGAATCTGCCGAAATGGATCAAGAAGTAATTCGTTCCCATTCAAAGAGTGTAAACTCTGTTTCTCACAAACGGAACAGAGCTCAAACAAAAGTCAAATTTAACAAAGACTTAATCTGCTATTGTTGCGGAAAAAACGGGCACGTGAAAACCCGATGTAAATATAAGGATTTTATTTGTGGCCGCTGTCATATTAAAGGACATTTAAAAGCCGTATGTCGAAAAAATAGTAGCAGTAAAACTTCTAAAACTGCAGAATACTCAAAACCAAGCTCGAGTTCAAATTTTAAGGCTAGGCCCAAAAGCAAACTGAAATACAGTTATAAAAAGAAAGTCCACAGGGTTGAACGTGAAACTGACAGCGAATCAGATAATGAGCCCGAAAATTCTGAGTCTGCTTCGGCAAGTGAGTGTGAGTCGGAGGAAGATTATTGTCTGCAAAATAACACAGTAGGGCTGTCCGAGGCTGCAGAGAAATTTTCAATTCCTGTTGTGACAAATAAAATCGTAATAGTTGTGAATTCCCTAAAAATCCACAAATGGATTATGCCTATCTGCCTTAATGGAGTTAAGCTTAACATGGAACTTGATTCCGGGGCAGATGCTACAATAATACCAATTGAGTGGCATGAAAAATACTTTTCGGATTGTCCTTTAATGCTCAGTCCGTATTCTATCCACTCATACACCGAAGGGACGGAGAAAACGATTTACACAGTAAGTCTCAAGGTTAACGTTAACGGTCAAACTGAATACTTGGATGCGTTAGTTTCAAAAATGTACAAACCCGCATTAATTGGGAAAGATTGGCTTTCAATCTTTAGAGTTAACTTTGAACCTTACTATGATTTGCAAACTAAAGTTAAAAGAACAGGTTAAAACAAGGATTCCACCAGTTGACACGGATGCAATAGTTAGAGGTTTTCCCGAACTTTTCAGTGAGGGCATGGGTAAATTCAAAAACTTCAAAGCCAAGATTCAGTTGAAGGCCGACGCAAAACCTGTGTATAGTCGAGTTCGCCCTGTTCCTTTGGCCTTAAAACAAAAAGTTAATCGGGAAATCGAGCGCCTGGTTAGCTTAGGAATTCTTGAGCCAGTGGCAACCTCAGAATGGTCGACACCGATCGTGATCGTGCATAAAGCGAATGGCGACATTCATGGCGAAAGGGACATAGGGGACTGAATGTGACCAAGCTGTTGGCAAAGTAAAAGAATTATTTGTTAAATCTAAAGTTTTGGTGCATTATAACCCAAAATTAAAGCTTAAACTGGTTTGTGACGGCTCACCCTACGGGGTGGGGGCGTGCCTGATGCATGTCGTGGCTAATGGCGAATCGCGTCCAATAGCTTTCGCTTCACGGAAGCTAACCAAAACCGAACAAGGCTACAGTCATTTTGATCGTTAAGTTCTCAGCGTGGCTTGGGGAGTTAAACGGTTTCATGAGTACGTTTACGGTCAGAAATTTATATTGCAGTCTGACCAAAAGGCTTTAATATGGATCTAAAAAGGGTATCCCACAGATGGCAGCAGCACGTGTGCAACGTTGGGCGGTTACGCTTAACGCTTATGATTATGACTTCCAACATATACCAGGCAAGCAGAATTTAACTGCGGACGCACTGTCTAGACTTCCACTCCCTAACGACAAGGAGTTTGAAGAGGCTAAACAACAGTACAATGTACTAGCGTTGGAAACCATCTCCAACTTACCAGTGCTAAACAAAGCTTTGGTCATGGAAAGCAAGCGTGACAAACTACTGTCTAAAGTATACCGTTACGTTAATCGTGGCTGGCCTGAAGTGTGATAATCCTGACATGCAGCCGTACTTCACACGCCGCAATGAAATCTCGATTGAAAGTGACACACTTTTTTGGGGGTTCAGAATCGTCGTGCCGACAGCTTTAAGACTTTAAATTTTGAAAGATTTGCACAGCTCACACCTTGGTATTGTTAAATTAAAGAACTTGGCTAGGTCTAAGGTGTGGTGGCCTTCTATTGACGCAGATATTGAAAACAAAGTTAAATCCTGTGCTAATTGTCAAGAATTTAAGGATACTCAATCTGCAGGACCCAAGCATACCTGGGAGTATCCACAAAAGCCAAATTCTAGATATCATGCTGATTTTTTAGGACCGTTAGATAATTTCATGTTTCTAATCCTAGTGGATGCACACAGTAAAATACCGTTCGTGCACAAAATGAAAACTACCACGTCAGCTAAAGTTATTGATATTTTGAATAACCACATTGCTGAATACGGGCTGATGGATTCCTTAGTTAGCGACAATGGCCCGCAGTGGACCTCTAAAGAGTTTAAATCATGGTTAACGATTAACGAAATCCAACACCTATCAGGCCCGGCTTTTGCGCCGTGGGTTATCGGATTATCCGAAATTTACGTCCGAAATTTTAAACGTGTCTACAAAGCTGCTCGGCGTGACGGTTGTTCTGTTCAGGAAAGTATAAATACATACTTATTATCGTCACGAATCACGATAGGTTGTACCACCCAAGCTACACCTGGTAAATTATTCTTCAATAGAGAATTAAAATCCAGATTGGATTTGCTTTATCCTGACCCTGTGTCCATTGTTAAAAGAAACCAACAAAAACAGATTAAAAGCACCCAACATCGTGCTTCAGTTAACTATCAAGTTGGCGATGAAATATGGTATCGTGACTACAGTAAATCTAACCGTAAGCTATGGTCGAGGCTATCAAAAAGAAGCTATCGCATTTAATCTACAGTGTACTTACTGAAGAGCTGGTTGAAGTGCGAAAGCACCGAGATCAGTTAAGGCCTAGAATAAATCCAACAGATGCCGAAGAATTATATCCAAATTCACAAATTCCATCGAATAATTCCGTAGATTATGGCATAAATAAAAAGGCCGCTAATTCCAAAGAACACGTAGTTTCTAAGAAGCGTTATTCTGTTGGCACATCACGTCACGATCAGGTGACACACGAGCATTCAAATTGTCGGCGGCAGTCAGTGGGTCAATCACGACGTTCCGCCGTTGCCAGGCAGGGAGCTACACCAATCAAAAGCACCTCACCTGACAATTTACGAGTTGCGACACCAGGTGTCAGCACAATCCAGTCGAAGTCACCCCACACACAGCTAGTGGGCGAGTCCGAAGACGTCACTGTTCCCAGTGTACTAGCCATGTCGGAAAATTACAGCGCCTCCCAGCGAGATATTGGAGCGACAGGTGGCCTGGAACCTCCTTTAGTTACAAGGCAGTCTCCAGCTAAACCATCGGAGCCCGCTACGGTGAAAACATAAGGTTGCACCATCTCCACCACGTGCAGATGATGCAGTGCAGCCTCCAATAGTATTATGTCGTCCGAAGCGAACAAAACGAGCTCCGGACAAGCTCAACATTTGATAAATAACGTATGCTAATATAAGTGTTTGTAATCAGTTCTACGTCAGCCCAACTGGGGGTTGTATTTTAACTTGTGCGATGCTCGCAACATGTGTTTGGAAATGTTATTTGTGCAAGGAATAGACCTTGTAAATTTTAAATTGTGCCTATGGTTGGCAACATGTAGTGTTTTCAGTTATTCGTGAGGAAAATTGATTCCTCGGTTCTTTTCTCTTTCATGTAAATATTTCTTTCACGTACGGACAACTGCTTTGGGAGCTGAAACAGCCTCCGGCGTGAGATAACTTCTGTAACAAACTAACAGATGAACTCAGCAGTGTAACGGCGGATGCTACGACGGCTCAGGTGCTTGTAGCGCCTCTGGTTTCCTGGTTTGACACGGAGATTCAGCTTAAGGTGTTGCGGTGATTATTGCGACTTTTACGGCATAAGCACAGCAAGGGCTACTGTCCCAGCATGGGGGATGGAGCGCAGGGTCCTAAATTAAAGGGGCCTAACCTTAATACTGCTGGTATTTCACTGCCACCAGCGATGGAAATTTAACCGTTTACAAAGAGCTAAACTAAAAATGGTTTACATATTTATTTACACTTAAACAGTTAATCAATTAGCAAACGAACTGAAGTTAAAAACTCCTGGTTTTTATTATAACAACAGGGAATGAAAAGCACACTTTACATTTATTTAGTTTGCACGAAAGCTTTTGAAATAAAGTATTTAAAAGCACAAAGTTTGAATTTACAACATATAATTCGTTTTCACAAGTTTTGACTAAAACGACTTTTGTGTTTCAGAATAAAACAATCAATTAATTTTTCGAATAGAAAAAGCAATACTGAACGCTCCGCAGAGTCGTCCGCAAGATTGAACGGCTTCGGCTGGTTACAATCTATCAAACAGTATGTTTTAAACACGCATGAAAGATCAACCGTTTCACAGTTTTGTTTCTAAGTGATAAAACAGAGCCTTAAACCTCCCAGAGTTGCTGTTTACAAGTCAACTCCTCAAATTATAAAAGCCTCGGCTACTTATAAAGTCCGTCTGGAGTGAATAACCAATGAATCCCACACAAAGATCAAACAGTCAGTTATTTGAATTAATATTTAAAACAAATAAGAAAGGAGTTGGTTTTTAGTAAGAGGACCACTCTGACGTTATGGGGTGAGAAACCTAAGATGCCGCTACAGGCGTCACCACCATAATATTCCCTAGCTAGAGAGAGTTTAAGTTACGTTTTTAAACTAAAATTTAGACTTGGGGGGTCCTAAATTAAATTTTCAAAAGCTAACAACAAACATACGAACCACTGCCATCTTGCCCGGCATGGCATCCCACGGACCTGGCGTCTCCACGCCCGACTGGCGTGACCCTTCTCAAGCTTGAGATCTGTGAGCTGTGCTAACTAGGGATTCTGAGGCTGGGGTTTTATACACAATACCGGAAGTAAGCGCGGACGCCGAGGATAGCTGCGGGGGTCTGATTGGCTGAGGGCCTTGAGAACAATGGAAAGTGGGAGGAGAAGTCGGATGAACAAAGGAACTGGGTGCAGAGCCGCTTGAAGGAGTAGGGACTTGTAAACGGAAAAGACAGGCCTGTTTTGAGTTTTACTCAATTGAATATTGGGAAATAGGCCTCTATTTTGTATTATTGGCTACGGATTGAATATTTACATGATTGCAACGTGAATAGGCTCTTGTTAAAGCTTGATACTTGGCTTTGGGTAATGCAGAAAGCATTACTATTAAATTTACAAGCTTTAACTGAAAACTGCAGTGTTATACACCACAACTAGTTTTGGCTGGGGAGGGGGGCAAAAAGGGGGATTTGAAGTTTTTGCACAGTTTGACTTACGGAATTGTTTGGAACAGATCCTTTTAAGAATTCTTTTGGTTTTAATAGTAGTTCAAGCTAGCAGTAGCATTTGGTTGGGTCCAGTCGGGCTGAGAGGAGAACTAAAATAAACATATATACACTGAAATTCGTGTCCGGTAGAATGCCGATGTCTAATTACTTGGACTAATGGCAGCGTTTCTGGGGGTAAAAGATTATTATAAAAGGCTAAATAAATGAATAAATAGTCTAGCTTGATGGTATGCTAAAACGCATAAAGTTAATTTGGAGGTTTGAACCCTAAAGTTAACGGACAATGTTTGATCTAAGTGGAAATTTTTCGTAGTAGTTGCGATCGTTCAAACACAATAAAAAATATCACACTTCAAAAATGGTTGTCAGTACATGGGCACATGGTTCAGTACCTTTCTCCTAAAATTCAACTAAGCTAGAGTTTGGGCTTTATGCCCGAAAAGAAGAGTGATAAAATCAAAATATACAAATACAAGTTATAACAATGGCGGCCATGATGAAGTAGCGCTGCTGGTGGTTTTGTTCGATCTTCAAATGTAGATTCGACAATCTTCCCGGTGGAAAGTTCAAATTTGGGCTTACTCAAGAGGCTTGTATTTGGGCAGGCTATCGATGGTGAAAATTTGGATCGATTTAGTTTATTCTTTAAAAAACGGCTGGATATGCCTTGGCGAGGCATTTGTGTGCTCCAAGAAAAAAAATTTCAAATTTTCCGGAAAACGGGCGTTTTTCGGTGGCGCTTGTTTACAGCAGCCACATGTTTGCAATTAACCAACATCGTTGTAAACAGCAGTTGTTATAACCAAAAGCCAAAAAAGAAAAAAACACTACCCAAGTTATTTAAAGAAAAAGAGTATCAATTTCAAGCCAGTTGGGATAATAAGTCAGATGGATTTCATGGTACCAGTTTTCAAGCATCATTAAAAAATTTAAGACATTTTGTTGAGTTAAGGGAGGGGGGGGGGGGGTTACAAGCTTTCACAAAATGTTTAGTTCTTTCTTTGAAAGCGACACATTTTCTTCTTAATAATTACAACTTAAAGTAAGCAGTACTAATAAAAAATTCATGTCTTCGAAATAATACATATTTATTTTTCAGCTAGACTTAAGAATTTTTTATTTTTTTTATTAGTTGGTTGTATTGTGGTGTCGTCATAGAGGCACCACAATGGTAGTCCTTTAAGTCCCAATGTTAACCCCATACATAGCTTAATATACCTCCATAGTTAATCAGTCTATTCATACAATGTTGTTGCCATACACATGTCATGTGACATTCATTATATACAGGCTGTACCTGCTGAATAAAGCTGTCCTTCAAGTGTTAGCCTTCAACACTGTGTTCCTTGTTTTAATTATGCTTTAGTGAACCCACAACAGTATGACTGACACATTCATACATCACACCAGCCAATTCAGGTCTGCTCGAGTTCCTCACAAGTCTTACAAATTCATTCTGGGAAATCTGTTTTAGCTGCTGCTTCGGGTGGCCTGAGGAATAAGTTATTCCTCTAGGTTTAGCCGTTGGCTTTTTAAATGGCTGAAAATTTACTCTACCATCCTCCTTGCGTGTAATGAGGACATCCAGAAAGGGAAGCGCTCCTTTATTCTCTTCCTCCCTCGTGAAAGCTTAGATCACTGTGCCATTTTTTAATCTTCTCGCTGACTCTCTCCACATCATTCTTCTTCAGCACTGCCATGATATCATCCACAAATCTCTTCCACAACCTTACATTCAGACCTGATGTTAATACCATCGAGTCCAAGTGCTGCATCAGCATTTCAGCTCCCTTAAATTGCCAAAAGACTATACCTCCAAACTCCACATAGATGGATGACAACAAAACCTTTAATAATGCACGGTCCTGCGCGTAGACTTTTCTGGATATCATCATCTTTAGTCTCGATGCTGCCAACATGTCAAGGATGAGGCGGTGCGACAAGATCGAAAAGAGCTTAATTACATCAAATGACAGCATAACCTCATCTTCTCCTATTCTCAGGTCCTTCAATTCTCCTATGAGGTCATCGGTATTCTTCAGCCGAGATGGGGCATCAACATATTTTACCAACTCCTTCGCCACTAGCCAGTCGCTGCGCCATACCTCCTCTCGCTGAGGTAATCAACCGTAATGGTGCCCCTTCCTTATGCGTTTTAACTTGCGAGAAAAGAAAAGGCAGTTGTTGAGGAGTCTTCGGAGACAGCTTGATCTTCTCGCTTTTTGTAATATGCTTTTCAGTCATCAGTCTCTCTATACTAAACGTCAAATCCACCCATGGTCTGTTTCCTACTTCTACTTCTGTTTTTGCGTACATTCCTGATGCCTCAATCTCAGCGAACACCCTACGATCATGTTCACAACGATCCATTACAACAGTCAAGTTCGCCTTATCAGTCTTGCAAATAACAATATTCTCGTTACTCCGCAACTTCTGCATGGCCAGCACTTGTCCTCTAGTTACATTCGGAGTAACCCTAGGTGCCTTCTCAACGACAAGCTTTTGTAGAGATAGCCTCACCGCTGGGTCCCATGTGTAGTCGTTCAGGAGGAGTTCCACATCCGCCACTAAATTCGTGCGCACATCCATTCTCAATCCATGCTTAATTGGTACAAATTTCCAGTCCAGGTTAAGAATGCTCATTTCATCCTTTGTCAGCATTTCTTTAGACAAATTCCTCACGAACGGATATTCATCCTGCATTTTCCTACTTTTACTTTGATGATGACTTAAGCACACGACATTCTCTCCATTTTCTTCCCGTTCTAACGTTTCTCGCACTAAAATCATTTGCTGCGAGCTCTTCAATGCATTCAGGTAAGTCAGGAGGTGTGCTCCCAACTTTTCCAGGTGCCGATTTTTCGTCTCACGTTGGGTCCATTTTTGCATCAAATGCGCATAATCCACGATCCTATTCCATAATTCCAGCGTCAAAATACTTTTCAAAAAGGTTTCCAACATTAAACAATTAGTTTTCAGCTGCTTGAGTTACCGTGGCACTCGCCGATACGCACAATCAGGAATCTGTGGCTCGCGTGCGCGGCGATGGCGCGACCGCGCACACTTCCCGCTTTCGGCCGAACCGCTACACTGCTTGGTATGATTTTTTTCCCGTTTACAAGTCAAGTTGAAAGCCAAATGACATTCAAACTTAAAAATACACTCACATATCCACACCATAGTCCTCACCTTCCTCAACACCATCGGGGAATGTGTGTCCCGAATATCACAAAATAAACCGTTAGGCTTACTTGTATTACGCTATTGATTCACTTCAATCTTGGAAATTACTCATTACGCTCACTTTCAAAAACAGGATACTGTCAGTATCTTGCAAATTTTCGATTGTATTTCAACAATCTTCATCAGGCAGAGTCAAGAAAATCGAGCCTTCTGGTTACATTTTCGTCTGCTTGTTTTTTTGTCTGCTTGAGCCACAGATTCCTGATTGCGCGTATCGGCGAGTGCCACGGTAAACTCAAGCAGCTGAAAACTAATTGTTTAATGTTGGAAACCTTTTTGAAAAGTATTTTGACGCTGGAATTGTGGAATAGGATCGTGGATTATGCGCATTTAAGGCAAAAATGGACCCAATGTGAGACAAAAAATCAGCACCTGGAAAAGTTGGGAGCACACCCCCTGACTTACCTGAATGCATTGAAGAGCTCGCAGCAAACGATTTTAGTGCGAGAAACGTTAGAACGGGAAGAAAATGGAGAGAATGTCGTGTGTTTAAGTCATCATCAAAGTAAAAGTAGGAAAATGCATGATGAATATCCATTCGTGAAGAATTTGTCTAAAGAAATGCTGACAAAGGATGAAATGAGCATTCTTAACCTGGACTGGTAATTTGTGCCAATTAAGCATGGATTGAGAATGGATGTGCGCACGAATTTAGTGGCGGATGTGGAACTCCTCCTGAACGACTACACATGGGACCCAGCGGTGAGGCTATCTCTACAAAAGCTTGTCGTTGAGAAGGCTCCTAGGGTTACTCCGAATGTAACTAGAGGACAAGTGCTGGCCATGCAGAAGTTGCGGAGTAATGAGAATATTGTTATTTGCAAGGCTGATAAGGCGAACTTGACTGTTGTAATGGATCGTTGTGAACATGATCGTCGGGTGTTCGCTGAGATTGAGGCATCAGGAATGTACGCAAGAACAAAAGTAGAAGTAGGAAACCGACCATGGGTGGATTTGACGTTTAGTATCGAGACTGATGACTGAAAAGCATATTACAAAAAGCGAGAAGATCAAGCTGTCTCCGAAGACTCCTCAACGACTGCCTTTTTCTTTTCTCGCAAGTTAATTCGCATAAGGAAGGGGCACCATTACGGTTGATTACCTCAGCGAGAGGCGGTATGGCGCAGCAGTTAGACTGGCTAGTGGCAAAGGAGTTAATAAAATATGTTGATGCCCCATCTCGGCTGAAGAATACCGATGACCTCATAGGAGAATTGAAGGACCTGAGAATAGGAGACGATGAGGTTATGATGTCATTTGATGTAATTAAGTTCTTTCCGAGCTTGTCGCAACGCCTCATCCTTGACATGTCGGCAGCATCGAGGATAAAGATGATGATATCCAGAAAAGTCTACGCGCGGGACCGTGCATTATTAAAGGTTTTGTTGTCATCCATCTATGTGGAGTTTAGAGGTATAGTCTTTTGGCAATTTAAGGGAGCCCCCATGGGGTATTCCAGCTCTCCCATTATAGCTGAAATGGTGATGCAGCACTTGGACTCGATGGTATTAACATCAGGTCTGAATGTAAGGTTGTGGAAGAGATTTTTGGATGATATCATGGCAGTGCTGAAGAAGAATGATGTGGAGAGTCAGCGAGAAGATTAAAAATGGCACAGTGATCTAAACTTTCACGAGGGAGGAAGAGAATAAAGAGCGCTTCTCTTTCTGGATGTCCTCATTACACGCAAGGAGGATGGTACAGTAAATTTTCAGCCATTTAAAAAGCCAACAGCTACATCTAGAGGAATAACTTATTCCTCAGGCCACCCGAAGCAGCAGCTAAAACAGATTTCCCAGAATGAATTTGTAAGACTTGTGAGGAACTTGAGCAGGGCTGGGCCATACCTTTTTGAAGCGAAAGGAAAGTTTCTTAACTTAGGGTATCCAGCAGGGCTCCTAAATTCACAAATGAAAAGAGGGTATGGAATTGCAAAAAGCTGCAAAAGGAGGAATGAAAAAGAACAAAACGTTGACGAGGTCCAGCAAGGAAGAAAAACACCCAGAGTGAGCCTAACTTTTCTAGAGGGAGTGAGTGAGAAAATCAGCGAAATCCTAAGAAAACAAGGCGTCACGAATTATTTCAGAAATGTGAAAGGTCTGAAATAGTCAAGAAGGGGCAAAGTATGCAAGATAGCACTCAGAAACGCAGAGGGAAGCAGAAGGAGAAAGACGAGGCGACTATGGGAGAAGTACAGGATACGAGCGAAGGAGTTTATTTAGTGCCATGCAATGGATGCAGTTCTGTTTACATTGGCGAGACGAGAAAGGGGTGAGCACAAGGCTTGGGCAGCACATTGGAGACACCAGGAATGAAGTGGAAGAAAATGGAATTGCAGTTCACTATGGAAACTGAACACGAAACTGAATACGAAATTGGCTGGGACAAGACAAGGACACTAGTAAGAGCAAACTCGAGGAGAGATCGACACCTACAGTGCCTCGAGTCTATTGCGATCCAGCACCACTTGAAGAATAACATCCCCCTAATGAACATCCAGGGCCCATCTAACCCAAAAGTCATGCACTTGGTTGGAAATGAATTAGATGGCATACTGAAGCAAAGATGGAGTGAAAGAAGCAAGTAATAAATGTGCCTAGGCCTTGTTTATTGCGAGAACCATGTAACGTAAATATATTGGTGGCCATGCCGCTTGTTGTGCTTACCTTGTAAATATAGGTGGCCATGCCGCTTGTTGTGTACCTTGTAAATATCTGAGGCCGTGGACGTTCTATTCTTTTGAAGCAAGCAGACGAAAATGTAACCAGAAGACTCAATTTTCTTGACCCAGCCTGATGAAGATTGTTGAAATACAATCGAAAATTTGCAAGATACAGACAGTATCCTGTTTTTGAAAGTGAGCGTAATGAATAATTTCCAAGATCGAAATGAATCAACAGCGTTTCAAAGTAATACAAGTAAGCCTAACGGTTTATTTTGTGACACTAAAACGTAAATAAAAACAACAATCGCATAATACAGCAACGTTACCACATGCATGATGCTCCAACCCAGGACGCTAGGCTAAAGCAGCCAACATGCAGCGGCAAGAAAGGAATTTAAAAATTAAATCAAATTATTCCGTTTTATTAATCAACCAAAATAAGTTGAAATTGGGATTACTAAAATTAACAAAATAATAAAATTAAACTCCATCTGCTTTAAACGAAAACAAAAAATCGTCAGTCTTACAGATGGCAAAGATTTTCGCGCTATCGAAACCGGAGATCAACATGCAAGCAGTCAAAACACGTCCGTGCTAATTACGCAATACGCCGTGCGTACCAAAGAATAATGATATATGGTAGGACAAGAAACACCAAGCGCCCAAGTTTCTCCTAACAAACTTACTTACGGCCCAGGCCAAGTATTAAACAAAGGAGACGGCTATGTTGCGAGAAGGAGACGGCTATGTTGCGAGAAGGAGACGGCTATGTTGCGAGAAGGAGACGTTGCATCTTACAGGAAACACACGGAGACGACCATGCTGCAGGAAGTGACGTTTACTCCCTTCACCAGGAAACGCAAAGCATCATGGGGATCGAGCTATTTAGCATAACTAACTCAAATTGAACACAATAAGAATACAAATTAATCGCTTAACAATCACTATCATATGCCAGATTACGACATTAAAATAATTTTAAGATAAATCAGAACTGTGATCAAGGTTTACTTTTTTTAGTCCAACAATCAATTTTAAAACGAGTTGTAGTTACGAGTAATGCTAAGTATAACGTATGTCTTTGTGTTTAAAGAAGCGATCTGAGTGGCCACGTAGGCTTAAGGTTTTTCCGTGGTTCACCTTTCTTCTAACGAACTGAATACGGTTTGAATCTAACACAGAGTAAGTTCTTAAACTTCGGATGTTGTCCACGCACGAGTATTTCGTCAATTTCCAAAGGTATTGTCGCTGTAGCGGTGGTTACCATAGTAACGATGCCACCATTTTTTTAAATTTCAAGTTCGCCTTCTGGTGTGGCTATTAGGTCACTTTGGCGGAAGCGGGTAATATGACGTCACATCACCCTGCATTCTCCGAACATTTTTGGTCGCTAAACGAATAGTCCAGATCAGCTAATGAACCATCTTCTCTAGTCACTCCTTCTTTGGTGCATACGCCAGCGGAAGTTCAAATGCATAGAAGGATATGTGCAAGTTTTTAATGAATGACTAGCGGAGTCGCTCGCTTCGCTCGCTCATTCCGCGTCGTCTCGCTGTGCTCAAGGAGCTTTCATGCTGCAACTCTTATGCTGCTGACTGACATTCCACATCTAAAACGATCAAGCAAATGAGTGCAGTGCGCATTTTTCGTAAGGCTTCAGTTCATAAACATAAAACGGCTTCGCCGTTTAGAAAACCTCCCCCTTCTGCCATGCACCTAAACTGCCAAGGACCCAGGAGGCGAGACACGCGATTTCAATACCCTAGTCGGCCTTGGCTTAAAAAATACGCTCGAGAAGCTGTTATGCTCCAGCAAATAAGCTGCTGACAGACATTCCACATCTAAAACAATCACGAAAATATCAGAATGTAGGACGCGTTTTTCTTAACGCTTCAGTTCATAAACAAACGATATGGTAACCATACATCACTCCAACAGTCTGGCCACCCAATAGCTACATGTGCCTCTTGTTCAGATTGTTAGCCATAATACCACTGACAACAAAAGCCTCGATAAAAGCATTGTCTTTCTGGCTTATGCATGAACTGGCCTTGAGCCAGGAGATGAGACACGCCGATTTGTAGCCCAATCGGCCTTGGCTTGAAGAAGCCATTCCCTTTCTGGCATGCGATTGAGCCAGGAGGCGAGGCATGCGATTTCGACCCAGTCAGCCTTGGCTTGAAAAATCCATCCCCTTTTTGACATGCACCTAAACTGGCAATGAGCCAGGAAGCGAGACATGCGATTTCTTCTCCAGTTGGCCTTGGCTTGAAGAAGCTATTCCCTTTGTGGCACGCGATTGAGCTATCATTGAGCCAGGAGGCGAGGCATGCGATTTGGACCCAGTCGGCCTTGTCTTGAAAAAGCCACCCCCTTTTTGGCATGCACCTAAACTGACAATGAGCCAGGAGGCGAGACACTCGATTTCTTCCCAGTCGGCCTTGGCTTGAAGCTTTATCCATAGGCGCTGCAAGGCTGTTTCAACGCTGCAGCACGCGAGGTGCTGCATGATTGAACTAAACATGCTTGGTAATTTTATCATGCATATTGCATACTCCTTTGTGCCGCTCTTGGTTTTTTAATTCCAATTAATTTTGCAGACTTTACATGGGTTTTCTTGTTTCACAAATTTTAAGAATTTTTACTTAAAAGCCATCTCCTTCCCCGCTACGTGTGATGCTTTGAAACAGCAACCACATGTCGCCCGTAATTTTTGACCAATATAAAAGATTTTGTGCAAGGCAAAATCGCACCTAGAAACTAGTCGTGTTTACCGCAATTAGGCTGGACTATTGCTGAGCAGCACACCAGCTAGTAGCACACTATTGATCGAATGTCGATGGTTTACAAATGCAAAAGTTAAAATATTTCTGACACCCTTTTCTGTTATCAATATACTTTGTTTAAATAGGCCTCATTTACCATTAATCGTTTCGTAGCTTTACGTAATTTCATTTAAATGTAAGGCTAAATAGGTAGTTTGTATTTGAAATTTCTAAAATGCAACTCCAACAGTCGTCCCATTAACGAGCTGCACGTGTCTCATTCTTGAATGACGGCTGTTAGCATTGCTAGCCGTAATCCTACTGACAACACTACTGGACCACGTGCCTCCTACGTGTCGCAACAATTGTGGACCATCCACACAGCAGGAAGATGTGATATTCCGAAACTAACAATCACCTTCGAAAAATTCGTTTCAACAATGGTCCAAAGGTTTTTTTTTCGCTTTTTTCGAGGGGGAAAATGTTACCTAGAACTGCGAAAATACGCCTACGCGAAATCCAGATTAATCTTTTGAAGCCTTTTTCATATCTTAGCCCTCCTACTTCAAGAAGAGAAGAGGTACAGAAAGCAAAATTGCTAACGTTTACGCAGGCCAAGAATCGCTGCAACACAGGTCTTTTAAACAATGTGCTGACAACAATAAAACATTCAGCGCACCGAAAGGAGCGGTAATAATGACGTAGGTGTGTAGAAAACATGGAGCAAATTCCTTTATAAGACAGGATTAACACAAAGATGGAAAACATTTCCACAGGCCTTTAAGTCCAAAAGGCTACGGAAATCGGTTTGCAACTGTATTTGTTTGCAACAGATTTTGAAACTACTTATTTTGAAAAGAAAATAGTAGGCACGAATTGATGATTTACTGATTTAAAAAGCAAAACTTCCATTTTACAACTTACTTAATTTACAGTTCTAGTGGTGAGCTTTATTAACGTGGCTTCGAGTTTTTACTAGCCCTTTTTGTAAAGTATTGTTATCTCTTGGTCTCAAAATATTTTTGCCAAGGAGTTGACGCACACTAAATCAGACATTCACAGGCAGTATGTTTTTGTCGGTGTTTTTGTGTGTTGACTTCATTCCGTCGTGTATCCATCTTTTTCTCTGGGGGATCGCTGTTAGCTTTCCAAGCGTAATACCGTACTTCAATGCCACATCCAGTTTTTGGAGAGTATACTTTCTCCCATATTCTCGACGAATTTACTCCGCATTTTATGGCATATTTCAGATATCGTGCCCCTCCTCCCCACTCTCCCTGCGCCACTGGAGAACACTGAGGAAACAGCACGTAGTGTGGTAATGACATAAATAGTACGATTTGTAGTTTTCTGTTAGTATATGGTTTACTAAGAGTCCTTACGTTCAACGACACGTGATTATAACAAATTTAGCCTTGTGAAAATGGTTGTGAGTTAAAGCAGATCGTCCAGGATTGATGTGAATGGTCCCAGAATTAACAAATAAAACATACAATTTATATCAATTTTTCAAGAGAACTATAATAACGCTATACTGAATTAGAAAACAAAATCAAGCTTGTTTAAGGTAAGGTTTAACTGATCCGAAGTCAAAACAGCAAAGAAACACAAATAAACTTTCCTGTAAGGTTTCACATACCGCAGTGTTCCTGTACTGTTTAGTCCACGTGACACCTTACTGCTGTATTCGCGTGTTTTTTTACTTTAGACCACGATATGTCTGATTGGTTCATTCTACTTGGCTAAAGGACATCGCTGAAAAATCGTAAAAACCATACTTTTAGTTTTAGTGTGCTTAGTACACACCTACACATTAAATAATTCAGGGTTCAAGCAACTCCTTGAAACTCTGGAAATATTGTTGAAAATAAAAATGAAATAACCCTACCAGTCCTGAATATGAAACTTAAAAACTGGTGTATGTATCAATAGGATGAACGGAAAGGAGACGATCGCACTACAATGATGATAAAAAATTTAGCCCCGAAATTGGGCGAGTGTGTAGCGTATATTATACACTATATTATTCTTACAACAATTTTGAAAGTTGGGATAAGGTTTTGATTTTATTCACGTGTCTAATGGTTTCACCTTTTAAGCCTGCCATTTGAATTACGTAAGTAGCAGCTAACAAACAATTTGATTCGTGAGTAGACCTATTCATGCATATAACACGGTGTCGCGACTATTTTAAATGAAGCTAATGTGTATCATTAATGAAACTGTTTATATTTTTTTATGGTTGTGTGCCTTCCTGTAGTGGTTAAATGCGGCAATCAAATGTTATTACTTCATTGAGTTATTTCGAAAAAGTCTATTATAGCTATACGGAAGCAACAATGTTTCAGGACATATTTTATTGAGGTGACGTGTCCCGAATGAAACACACAACCTTTGAAATAGTAGTCTGATGCTCTTGCTAATTAACCCTGATCTCCATCTCCATAAAAAATGCAAAGTAGTGAACCAAAGTTTCAATGGTTGGAATCCCTGCTACGCCATCTCAAAGAAATATAGGTCCACATGAGGGGCCTGCAGAATCTTAAAAGTATTTTTATTTAAAAGTATTCCGTCTGTGTTTTGTTTTCTTATTTCTTTTCTACAAATTATAGAATTATTTGTGTGCATTAGCTGGAGCAAAACCTATTTACATTTTTGTTTGTTTTTTAATAATTAGTTGTTAGCCACACAGATTCACGTGAATAATATTCACAAATTGTTGTAAATTACACAGGCGTAACGAATAAATTGAAAGTCAAACGCCAAACACAGCTAAGATTCGGCCTCTTGTTTGGATCCCGAGTTAGAACCACACGGGCATCTGTGCAGTTATTAGGAAGTCGTTGGTTCGATTCCTGGCCATACATACGATTCCATAATGAATACGTATCGAATCTTACCTCATATCACAGAATGGTGAACATTTGCCGTTTTGAAATTACATTTCCTTTTATGTAAAAGATCCTAGATATTTTCTAGCAAAATTGTACCTCTGTCTCGAGGTAATCGTAGTAATTGAAAAGGACGTTAATTCCACAATTTCGTTTTTTTTCCCCACCGTTTCTTTTTGGTTTGCACAAAAATTGGTCTTTTATATTAATTCGAAAATTGTAGGTCCTTTTGTTTCTGGCTGATGTCACTTAATGCAGTTCCCTCTCTCCCACTTGGAAGAGTTCATTGTTAGCTACACATTGTTTAAATTCAAGAAAGGAGCAGAATGACATCAAGAACGAAAATTAAAGTGATCCACACGGAATCAACAAGAAGGACGATTTACAGGTTTTTTAAAATTGGTTTCGTTCTTTTTTACTTTGCTTTCGTTTTCTTTCATTTTGGTTTCGTTATGTTTCAAATTGCTTTAGTTTCTTTGCAATTTGGTTTCGTTTCGTTTCATTGTGCTTTCGTTTCTGTTCACTTTGCTTTAGTTGCGATATAATTTTACCAATCTGATAGTTGATACAAATTAAACGGAGAATACTAAATGTAATTTACAGTAAATGAATTAAGATGTAGATTTAAAAACTTATTAAATTAATGATTTACTGTATACAGTAATATCCATAAATGGCTGCTGCTAAAATTAAGTTGAACGACATATTTAAAAAGCAATCTGGTGAGAATCATTAGTGGATTTTCTGTCGGTAATATGTTCCGAGCACTTAATTTATTTTTATTTTATTTATTTGTAATAATTCAAGAATTTCTGTTACGACGCTCCAAGAAAACAACTGAAAACGAAACTAAAGGCCCGGTACTGTCGTACAGGGAAGCTTCATTCCAGCCGCGAAGTAGGGTAGGGAACGGGAAAATACTGGGCCGCACACAAATTACAACTCAAATTTCGCCCTTTTTGAAATACCTCCCTTCAGTCACACTATTCACAACCTTTGGAACCCCGACCCGTGGAAAATATCTTCGACCCCCCCCCCCCCCCCCCCTTCAATTTCCTTACTGCAGGAGGGAAGCAATGCGGGAAAATTGTAAATCTAGTAGTGAAATTGATCAGACTTTGCACTAAAATTTCTGAAGACCGTTCCTATAAAGTCAATACCCCAAAACAAAACTTGTTAAGGATTCCCGGCCGTGTGAAGTCGTGATATCAAACGCCAAGCTGTTTCGTCAAGCTAGTCCCACCGACTAATAAATACTTCAAACGTTAAATGAAAT
>JAHWFP010112834.1:0-12870 GCA_023313725.1 Lithobius niger
CTGAACAAATGAGAATAAAGGCATTGCATAAATACTAGACCGAACGCAGATTAACGTGTACGTGAATGATCGCAAATAATTCGATTTTTTTTGCGACAGAGCTATGCCTATCATCCTCCCCGGACAGAAGTAAGATGCGAGATAATTAATTATAACTTTGTTATGGTCCCTTTTTTTTCGAATTCATTTTAACAGACCACGTCCGTTTAATAGGCGATTTATGGTAGTTCTTGGAAACCGTTATTTCAGAAGGTTTCAACTCAAGCAAACCTGAGCCAGAAAAACACTAAGTACGCTTAGCTAAAAGGAGTTACAGCCATCCCTATACTTTGTTCCACATTATGTTTTCAGAAAAATGACTATGACACCACGTTTTCTTCCACTACGAGTGCAAAAAATCCGTAAACAACCCATTCATAAACTCTAACAGTGACTTTGTTGAGTCTATAAGTGTGATATCCACTGGGGGATTTGTCAGCATCAGACTGACTGTTCTCCCAACAACGCCAGTCCCTGGATTTTTGCACTCATAGTGCAAGGAAACGACTCGTCATCCAATCAGTTTTCTGAAAACATAATGTGGAACAAACTATAGTTACACGTTATGAACTTATGTAATGATGTGACATAAATAACATACTATCTTTCAGCAATACCTTGCTGTCTGTTTCACGAATAATTAAAGTGTGTAATGTGTCTAAAATAAGATAAAAAATACTACCTGGTCCTTTGTAACACATTTTTTTTAATCATTATATATTTTTTTTACTTACATTCTGAATGATATGGAAAAATAATTGAAGAAGCCTACTGATTGTGTAATCAGATTTTTTTTTATGTACCACGCGTTTCTATTGTGCCAGATCAGTGCACCGAAACGCTTTTAATTAATAAAAAGAGAAAACAAAATAGTTTTTTTTTACTCCAAAATGCATACTTTATTTCTGTAGTGAATTACATTTTTGTATCCTTTAACAAGTTAAACACAAATCAGGTTCCAAGGATAGGCATTCATATACACGTGCATGGTAGTGAAGCCACCAACTTCGTCAAACCAGTCGTTCAAGCAGGTTGGCACTGGATCCAAAAATCGCTAAAAAAAATAGAAATTGCAAATATATGAAACCCCACACAACGCACTAAACCTAGTGCCTGAAATAGCTGTTTTCAGCCAGACCGATCTCTATACTCTTAATTTTTTTAAGAGAATGTAATAGCACGTTTTGTCAATAAACAGACCACTTTGCCAGACTATCTAGCGGAAACCTCACTCGGGCTGCAAATAGACGTGTATTTTCTTATGTGTATTCGCAAGTATAGCAGTCTTTTAAGTTTCACATTTCATGCTGAAGTTTAAACCGAGCTTGGGAATTCGCCAAAAGGTTACGTCCCGTTTCGCCAAATTCCGTTTCGCCAAAAAGAAAGCAGATTAACAGTTTTTGCCTCAGGGGCTAATCTCGTTTCGCCAAATCCCGTTGTGCCAAAAACCGTTCACGAAATTTTAGGCACGCGAAACATTCAAAACATTAAAACACGAACATTTATAACATGATAATGGTCAGACATTTATAGTAGACAAACACCCGTTTTGTAGAATCCCGTTTTGCAGAATAATTTGTTCCAAATTACGTGCCTCGCTCGTGCTTCCGCGCTCGCTGCGGCTAATAACATAACATCAAAATCCGTAACTAATCACAAATTATTTTCAATTAGGCATGCCTCTTTAACTTCTGCAATGTTAAATATTTGAAGAATAGAAGAATATTTTGATCCTGCAAAACGGGGTTCTGCAAAACGAGAATTCCCGTTTCGGATTGGTTAACCATCATTGTGTATAACTGCTATTCTTAAAAGAGAACCTTGGCAATGACGTAGTGACGACCAAGTATTGTAAACAATATTTGAAGATGTACACGTTTTTCCGTCTGTATTGCCAGTTTTCAAAACGCTAATAAATCAATTGGGCTTATTCTACCACTGCGTGTCTCTGTTAACTTTTTGCCTTTTAAAGCCCCATTACATAGAAATAAGGTATTAAATTTCGTGTATACGTAAATTTTTGTCAAATTCGTTTTGGCAAAACGGGATTTGGCGAAACGAGATTAGTCCCTGAGGTTTAAGTTGTTAATCTGTTTTGTTTTTGGCGAAACGGGATTGGGCAAAACCGGATTTGGCGAATTAAGGGAGTTCACCCGCCAAAATGGGGAGGGAGAGGGGGGTTGGGTAGGGAGGACTAAACCACGAGGCAGGGCTGTTTGCCGTGACGCACGTATCACGTGACTGGGCTAGCCCACTCAGACGGCCAACGATCCGCTATTCTCTTTCGTCAGTGGCTAGCTCAAGATGACATCACGGCAAACAGCCGTGGCTCGTGGTGTAATTGTGTTCTATTAATAATTTTGTGTGGGTTCATATATTGAACGTTAACTGAATGCTGACTCGATTTTTTTCTACACTCAGTCAGAGTTGCATATAGTGTATAAGTATAGCAAACATCTGTTGTTCAAACGTGGGAGGAGGTAAAAATAGTAAGAGAATGAGCCCTTTTTAAAAGTAAATTTGTTTTATTTTATACTGTCACGTTTTTTTTTTCGTGTTGGTGGTTTTTTTTGCTTTCTCTTCTCATAGAAAAGAAAGACAGTTAAAGTCAACTTACCCCACCCCAACACACACAAAAAAAGTGACAGTGTAAAATAAAATAAAAATTACGTTTTGAAAGGACTCAGTCCTGCTATTTTCACCGTCTATCCCACATTTGAACAGCCCCTGTTTGCTTTGACTGAATGTATACAAATCGAGTAAGCATTCAGTTAACCTTTAATATGTAAACCATATTAAAATTATTAATTTAACAAGCAGTTAGTCCCCCCCCCAACTTTCTTGGTTTTTTCCGGCGAATACCCTAGCTCGTTTTAAACTTTAGTGCGAATTGTAAAACTTAAACTTGTAAATACACGTGAGCACACACACATCCATTTGCATCCAGAGTGGCGTTTTCGCTAGATGGTTTGGTAGAGGGTCTTGCTTATTGACAAAAAATGCTACCACATTTTGTTTAAAAATTAAGAGCATGGGGATAGAGGCAGCAAACAGCTTCTATATAGTATATAATACGCTTATACCAAGCGTCATGGCTGTTTGCTGTGACGTGCATATCACGTGACTGGGCTAGTCCAATCAGACGGCCGAACAGCCGTTGTTCTCGTTCGTTATTGGCTAACTCATGGTGACGTCATAGCAAACAGCCATTGCGCATGGTTTAGGTTGGGCAAGCAAATTCATCATTATTATGCACTACAATGAAAGAGGGTGTATAATGAAAGAGGGCGAGCGACCAACAATGTCAAACAAACAGATGTGACCTATAACAATCGACATATTGCATTAATAAAGCTAGCTCTCGACTTGGAAGAGTTTCAAAGTTGGTTGAGTAACAATCACTGCATACACAACCAACCGTTGTTGGGTTTGTTGGGCTTGGTATCAGAACAGAGAAACGTCCTCCATTGAAAATAAACATTTACTTCCATAATACAAATCAGCAGGGGTTCAAAGAGGGAGCAGAGATGGGGATATTCAGACCACACAATAGGGGAAACCGGGGCCCACTACAGTGTTACGCTCAGGTATGCGGGAACCAGCTAGTCGGCGTATGTTACGCCGGGGGTACAGCTAGTTTCAATAAAAAAAACAAATGGCATGCAGAATTGCAGATTTATTACCACTTTGCGTTGAAAACCTGTATTCAATTGTGATTTAGTACTGTTACACTCACCGAGAAGGCGGCCTTGGGTGGATGTTCATAACGATTGCTGTTGTCGAAGTTGCCAATGCCGGCAAATCCAAAACCCGTCAGTTTGCCATGATTGTAAAGCAAGAAGATGGGTTTGAAGTTGTTGCAGTTCATGTCCACACTCAAGTTGTACCAGTAGTGAACTCCTACAAAACACGAGAAAAAAAAAAGTTAACTGACGTTCCTTGCATTCGTAAAAAGTAAGGAAATATCAATGAAAACAGTCAAGTGCCTAGCATTCGACATTTCGGCTAAATTGGCTAGATTTGCCCATGACTCCACCCATTCATTAGTTATTTTCCTCCAAGCCAAACAAGAAACTGAAAACGGGAACTCGTCATCTGTTCGGTTCTCTCCCTACCTAAGGGAGGATGATGGGGAGAGGGGGGGGGGGGGGTGAGTTAATTTCCAGGGAGCCCTGCAACTACTCATTTTCAGCAATTCAGCGCGTTTGAAACATTTACAAAGCCATTTTTAAAAATTGTTGTCTAATTGAAATAACAAGTTCTCCCCTTTACCTCCCTCCCCCGGTGCACCACTTGGAAGAAGGAATTTTACTTCCACCCAGATCTTCCTGGCCATTTGGTTCTAATTTTGAAATCAAATTTGTTTTGAAATAACGTTTAGTTCAAGGAAATAAATCTGGCAATACCAAGACACGGTGCGAAACAGGTGTGTTTCCAGGAATATTAGATAACTAGACAAAGCCAGTGGCACTGGGCTATGCCTTACTGATCCTTGTTGGCTCTGGCTAACAAACACTGATTTTCGTCCGATTTACTCAATCAATCAGCGCATCCTCCTTCCCCCTGTCGCTCCTCCCTACTTTTTTCATTTTTGTACTGAATCTTATACAATTATTCTCCCATGGTAGAGGGGGGGGGGGGGGGTGTGCCGGGGTGTTTCCCCCCGCGCCCCCCCCCCCTCCCGTCACTTCTCCCTACTTTTTAAAATTTGTATTCTGAATCCCCTTGCGTATTTTTGTGTGCCTCTATTAAAGTCTTGTAGTTTAAGTAGGTTATCGTAAATACACGCAATGGAGTTAGATTTGTTTCAAAAATAAGAACAAAAAAACAACTGGATGATCATTCCTCACGAGAATGCAATTTCATTCAGCGCATTCAGTTTTCTGCTTGGCGTACAAAGCCTAATTCATGTACTGATTAAAAAGTGTTCACTTTGGAAAGTAGTGATCTCACCCCTACCAATGAATAACCACCAAACTAATCCCACCGAGTATTATTTCTAAGGTTAAATGAAAATTGACCAGTGCTACTTTCGGTTAGCAGTCTCCTAGTTTTTCATTTAACGTCTGGACTAATAAATAGTCTGTGCGATTAGCTTGGCAGTTGTTCATTGGCGGGGATGTTATCACTGCTTTTCGAGGTTAACACTTTTGATCAGTATATCTATTAATTAAACTTGGTAATAAATAGACATAAATCGCTGGAAATAATATTAAGGAAAATTGGAAATTAGCCAACAGCGAAAATCATACAGTATGACCATACAGTATGAAAATCATGTATGATTTTCGCTGTTGACTAATTTCCAATTTTCCTTAAACTGGGTACGGCATACAGAAAAATGAGTGGCAGCCATTTTTGCTCTGACGTCACTACCCTGATTGGCTAAAACTTGGCGGGTTCTTTCACTCTCGTGGGTTTAATTTTGTTTCTGATATCAATTATTTTGCGAATATTTTGTTTCCGTTTTGGTTGCATCGTATCTTGCCAGTATTCAGTAAGACGTCTAGTCATATGTTTTTGGTAAAGCTATAGCTGTTTTTTTTATTCTCAAGGGGTATGCAGTTCATGTTTCAGAGTAACTGCGTAATGTACATGTCCATTTCGTTCCACATTTTCCATTCCAATTTTGTTTTCCATAATGTCGTTTTCAACAATAACATCAATGATATAATACAACTTGATTTTGGTAACCTCATACATTTTTGCGTCTTTCTCAATTTTTCTTTTCGGGGTTTCGTTAGTTTGTTTCCAAATTCTTTTAAAACTTTAGTAACGTTTACCTGCCCCGCTGTCGAAGAGAGGGATAATTTAGCTGGAGAAAACCAAGAGTGAAACCTAGGATCTTTTACACGCCATAATCGACATGAGCCCGAGACGCTGCAGTGCCCTTTCCTTCCCGACATGCCAGGTGGTAGCTGAGGCAGGATCGAACGAGGCCCTTCCGGACAGGAGACGTTCATGCTACCCGTCAGTCCTGTAATGAGTTTTTGACGATGAGGTCTGGCAATAACACTTAGCGGGCGGACTACTAGCGTGGTGCTTGACTAAGAAGCAGTAATGGATATGAACATGTAAACTGCATTGTTCAAGTTATGATTGTTGGAAGAACTACAACGTATTAATGTACATATTTGATGTACATTGATGTGTTTTAATGTGTTACTGTGTTAGTTTTTAAGTGTTTAAGTAGTAACTAGGTTAGTTAGTAGCATGAGCGCATGGCTCGAAGGCCCTTTTTGCTCAATAAAGTAACTCAAACTCAACGTATTAATCCTCCTCGTCCTCTAGCCGTAATTTTAGGAGTTCCCCCGTGTTCCTCATGATAAGCAGAATCTTCGTAAAACCCTTGGCTTCTGTAAAGCAACAGGATGTTTTGAGTCTCTTCTTTATTAATTCGTGACAGCCCCAGCGTTGGCTTGCTTGTTCCCCTCGGGTTCCTGTGTTCCCTCATCAGCCATGCTGGAACTAGGAGATTGGACTGAGCCTTCATTGTATTGGCGGTGTTTCCATGTTTAGCCGTAAGTTAGCTTGTAAGTATAGGGCAGAGTGTATGGCGTTAGGGCCGAGTAAACTCTCATAATAAAACTAACTAACTAACTAACGTATTTATTATGCCATGGTTCCGTGGTTTGTTGTTCGTTTGTTGAATGGGTTACGATAATCGGTTCAGCGCGCAAGAGAAGTATTTTCTTTTCTTCACAGACGTAGTAGTGGCATTATTTTTGGGAAGTTGTACTGATTTCAAAGTACTAAATTCGTCTCCCACCGGGAGCGCATTCATCATTTCAAAATAATGTTTGATACGGCGAAGCTGGAATTCCCCCTTTTACCAAATTTTAATCAGGGCTTCATTTTCGACGAAACGGGAAAAAATGTTTGGCGAAAGGGGCACACACCGCTAGACGAAGCAAAGACAGTCGATAAGAATGTTTAAATATGAAATCCGAAACGAGCTGGTCTGGGATGGCCCTCATTCGGCTTTGATCAACATTGATACTAAAAAAACACTTTAGTAATTAAAAATATAAACAGAGTTAGCCATCAAGTGCAGGTGAAAGACGAAATCACGACGTTTCGGTTCCTAGCTCGGAAACGTTTTCAAGTTCCTTTCTTATGGGTATGGTTCCCCGCACCAGGATGGCTGTACTTGTCCGAACGTTTTTTAAATCCTTCACAAGAAAACGGTTCTGAACTAGGAAACCAAAACATCGTGATTTCGTTTTTCACCTGCACTTAATGGCTACTCTGTTTATATTTTGTTTAAGGTGCACCTTGTGCTGATAGTGCAAGTGTAAGCTATAACCGCCACCAACCTTACATTGGAGGCATCGGTGGTAGTGGTCGAGACTACCCACTATTACATTAGTAGCAGCGACTTGGACAGCACTCCCCCCCCCCCCCCCCTTATTTGGCCGGTTTTATAGAGCATTGTTGTGATTTCCCGTCTACATTAAAATACCGTGATTTCGCGTTAGCAGTCGCCCAAACTTTCATTAGATTTATATAGATGCCGTTTGCATGAAAATAATGTGATTAGATAAAAACATGACGTCATCAGAATTACGCCTCTTGTTGAAAACACAGTTCGAATCATTACTTATTCAGACAATTCCGTTTGACAGACAAACAAACAAACGAAATAAGATTATCGAGATTCCCACTGCGGACGTCAATAAAACAAGGATTATCGTGATTCCCAACGCGGACATACAAACAAACAAACAAATAATACGATCTTAGTGAATAGTTATATAGATTAGGCCACAACCTCTTACACCCTTACACTGGCAGCCATGGAGTTCTTCTGCCTATCGTACACTCTGCTTATTATTTTAGGTTTGGGATTGTGTCTGTGACGTCATCAACTGCCTGCAGAATCTTGGGTAATCTCGCCCATCCTCGCTGATGAAAACTTACGTTCGGAAATTGCGTCTACCGCCTAGCATCGAGTTGGTTGACCGTCCCCGATTTTTTTGTGAGCAATATGTAACGTTTTTTATTTTATTTTTGCAGTTTTAGAATATGTATGTGAACTGTTAAAAAAATGCCCACTTGCAACGGAATAACATCCAAACTGTACACAAAAGGTGTACCACTTGACCTTGCAGCTACGTATGGGAGATTAGAACATGACGTCATGTCATCTCAATTTGAAATAATGTTAAATTAAGAATTACCCAGTTACTCGTGTAAAGAACACGGTAAACTGGTAAAACTAGTCTTTTTTAACTAGACTTGCTTGCATATACTTACCCATTGAAGGAAAGCATTTTCCTCTAGTCCAGGAAGTATTGGCTAAATCTGCCTGGTTGAGGGGGATGTTGATGAGGTTGGTTAAAGGTTGGCTGCCATTTTGAATAGTTAGCTGCGTGCTGCCTTTGGAGCTATCGAATTCCTCTTGTGAGCGGCCCGTAGTGCAAATAATGGCTAATGAAAATGTAAAAAAAAATGTGTAAATATTATAGTATTAATGCACGGTGGTGACGACACGCTAACGCATCCCCATGGTAAAAGGTAAGTCGTTATGTACGGTTAAACTGTAAACCCACAAACGTCACCGTGGGTTGATTTTGAAGACCCACACTTATTTTGACTAACCTCTGCTCACCACGTGACATATAATGACCGTCCGACTGTTCATAACTACACAACACAAATTCAACTAGCACGTCCCATTACAAAATTAGTGTAAACATGCACATTTGCGACGGGCCACATTTTTTCGTACCCACACGAAAAAAAAGCCATGTCGCATACTACGTTGACTCCACAAACTCTAAGCCTAACCCGACAACCCTGTTGTCCCGACGGCAAAAAGCCCAGGCTACTGACTCTTTGAAATACACTTAAACACCTACGAGTTAAAGACAGAAAGCCAAAGGCTCAACAAGAGTTAAATAATTACAAACCTATAACAATTACAAACAAATTACAGACCATGTCAGTATGGCTCAGCGGTAGGACCTCGGTCTTTGATTTCAAAGGTCGTGGGTTCGATTCCCTGCTCAGACAGTCTGACATATAAGTCCAAAAGGCAACGTAAGGTTTGTATCTGTATTTATTGAACACCTACGACGTAAGTCCGTACGCATTTTATACTCTATAATCTTATTTAACTTTTAAAGTAGGGAAAATACAGCCTTATATTAAACACGAAGTTCGGAAATGAGCTCAGAAAAAAAAACCTTCTTTCAGTGGCTATTATTTTCCTATAGGCATGAAGTTTCTAAACCGGAGGTTTCCTTTCAGGAATTTACATAAATTGTATATAAAAATTCTGAAATTTATTATAATTCACAAATAAAATTTTGTTTAACTCTAATAAGTCGTTATGTTAGTTTGACGTCACACCTGACCCTTAAAACACATACTCGTTAGAAATAAGCGGTTAGCCGGCGAAATAGCTCTTTTACTCGAAACGGGGCAGTCCAATGTCTTGGGGATAAGGAAATTTGATTTCCCCCACCCTCTCGACATTGGACTGCCCCGTTTCTCGGAAACGAGCACTTGTCGCCGGCGAACCACCTAATTCTCACGGATGTCTAATACTTATTTAATTTTCCCATGAAAAGAAATTTACATAACCCATTTTAGAAGTGAAATGTTCGTGAAGTTAACCAGTTACCGTCTTAAAGGGCAAATACATCCATTTTGACATGCATGCTTTACTTTTGGATCATTTACACAATAAATAAACACAAGAATTGCGGTAGGTCCAATACAACAATTTGTTTTGCTGGAACGCGCAGAAATTAATGCCCAATGATATCACTCTTCGATTTCGACTCGCAGCCGATTGAGATAGCTCTATTGGCTGTGAGAGCTCGAGCGTCTGACGGCCTTAGCTGGCCACACTGTCGGCCAGCTAAGGCCGTCGGACGCTTGAGCTCGTAAGTCCAAAATGCTATGGAAATGGGTTTTATCCTCGTCTTTATTGGTACATTCTACTTACATGGGTCCACCAGATAAGCTGTCAATACATATGCTTCCTCAGATCCGACAACATCCTGCACAAACATCTTGCTTTGTTTGAACCAGTCACTTGTCCTGTTAGCGGTCATCAAACGTTTCAAATACTACAAAAAAAAAAAACGAAAATGCAGTTTATTGAAAGTTATGGTTTCAAAAATGTCCACAGCTCTTATAGAGCAACCTTTCGCCCTTCACAACTGTCCTTGTGGAATTATCATATGCCGTAAAGCCTCTATTTGAGGGCGGGTCCTCTATCGTAGCCGGGATTGTAGCCAGGTGTTTTCCCATTCTTGAATTAGTAGTATAGCCGGGTCAAAGTGGCTTGTTTTTGAATACGTCTTATTTATTAATGGGTGCTGCCATGTTTAGGTTTATTAAAGCATAATCGTAAAGCATTCATGTGATATTATTTACCATTTTTAATGTCGGACACATGTTCAACATGTACTGATCCCACTAATTTCTTTTCCAAATTTGTAGTAGCCAGTCTCGTTGTAGGCAGGTCTCTAATTGTAGCCGAGTCAAAATGGCTTGATTTTTAACCAGTGGCCCGGGCTACAAATAGAGGATTGGCGGTACACTAACCTAAGAAAGAAAGAAAGAAAAGAGCAGTATTCGAATTCCTCAAGCTTCAGTGCTTGGACCAATCTTATTTATGTAAATGATTTTCATGTTCAAAAAATCTCAAAGATATCATTTACTCGTATTCTGATGATACTGTCCTTGTCTACGTAATGAAATCTGCTACTGAACTGGAATGGAGGCTGACTTGTGAACCCATGCAAGATAGACTCACTACAAGTAACTGTTAAACTAAACGCAGAAAGGAATCAGTAAGAAGCACGCTAGCACTTCGTCCATCAAGTTCAAATATTGTTGGCTATCCATGGTGTCTAATTGTTGGCATCTGATTGTTATTGTTCAAATCAAGACATTAATGCGTGGTCCAGGACCAATTTTCTGCGTAATAAACCAATCAATCAATCAATCAAAGACATTATCAAGCCTCCTGGCGCATAGCTTTGGGCTGAGGCTCTAATAAACAAATTTCAATTTCAATTTCAAATTTCAATACATTATCAGGCCTCCTGGGAATCCATTCCGAGTGCTGCAGACATAGGGCCTTAGGGCTTCGTCGGGCAGATGACCGGGTGCGGTTAACGCTCGCTAAAACCCTTTGAAGACATTATCAGACATTTCTGATTTGGTTTGTATATTTAAGTTATTTAGCAGAGCGTACGGCTCCTGGTCAAGGCTCTCGCCAATAAAAATTGAAATTGAAATTGAAGGCATTATCAGTGTTTGGGCGAAGGCTATAGCTACTGATTCTCTTACCCCAGACATTAAACCTGCGTTTTCTGGTATTGAATACGAAATATTAATACGACAGAAAGCTTTAATAATTGTGTAGATCGACAGAGTTTACCGAGTAGACAACAGAAAGTCCTCTTTTAGAGCTGTGCATAAATTATTTAAGTACAAAAAAGGCATCTCAACATAGTTGATTTCATGTTAATTACTACTTATTTAATTCCACTCAGATAAAATAATTTATGCGACCGATACGCTTGAAATTTGACATTTAGTTCACGTTTGACTCCAATACGTGCCTTTTATGGTTTGACACTTGGGAGCTTTTAACGCCAAAGGTCGTATCATTTGTAATGCTATTTTCGTGAACGTTGGGAACACGTTATCTGTTATCAAAGTAATTGTCCTCCATAGCCGAATAACAATGCAGCCTCAGTTATTGTTTCCGTTTCACAATTAAATCGAAAGTGTAATAGGCTACTAGGCTCATTAAAATTCATACATTTCAATTAAATCGAAATGATATATTGTAATTGTAACTTATCTAAAATAAAGTAGCTCGTCGTTTACTAAACTGTTTATGGGGAAGAAATTCGTGAAGGGTTACCACTCCTTGAATCAAAAAACCAGAAACAAATTTATCTAAATAGGCCTAAACTAAACTAACTAATCGTGCTCAGTTGTTTCTGTTTTACAATCAAAAGTAATACAACTTATTGTAAATATAAGTTGGAAATATAATTAATCAGTGACTATAACAGTTACACCAAATTGACAATTTTTGTTTAGGCTGTTCAAGGAACGATTTAAAATTATATTTTCATAAGGAGCACGCAATACTTACACTTAAGTAAAACCATAAACCAACAAAAGGGGTGATATCATACAAAAACACTACAAGGGTAAAGGGACCAACCAAGTTTTTGCCGTAGAAAGTAGTCCACATTGTCCTATTTGGATATTGTCTCATATTGCCATGTGCAGCATCAAGTTTTTCTATGAGTTTCAGCACCAAGTGGTGATAAACATGAACGGCTGCGGGAACAAAAAAAGCTAGCTTGTGGGATGGCTACCAATTTTCTTGCCCAGACCTCGTTAGCTACACGATTCCGAATCAGCGTTGTGTTCACGAATGTGTCCTTAGTGGTCACCTGGGGTGAATAGAGTGGTTAAGGTTCACAACTTCATGTACTGGGCTGAATAGAGTATACCACGCGCCATGGCTGTTTGCTGTGACGTGCATATCACATGACTGGGCTAGTCCAATCAGACGGCCAAACAGCCGTTGTTCTCGTTCTCATTGGCTATCTCATGGTGACGTCACGGCAACCAGCCATTGCGCATGGTTTAGTCATGATTTATAACTTCATATACTGGGCTGAAATAGGGTTCACCTTTGTTGAACAGAGTGGTTAATGTTTACAACCTCGTGTACTGGGCTAAACAGAGTGGTTAGGGTTCACAACTGCATTGAGGCGAACAAAGTGGTTTGGATTTACAACTTCACGAAGCGGGCTGAACAGAGTAGTTAGGTTTGCAATTCCA
>JAHWFP010112835.1:0-25900 GCA_023313725.1 Lithobius niger
TCTTTCTCGTTTTCTCGCCCTTGTCATCCTTCCCTGGCCGGAAGTCGGGACATTCACACGAATGTTTTGGTGTAGCCCCGGAAAAGTCACAATGAAGTTTGATGGAAGTCTGAAAAAAAAACAATCACTCAAAAACCCAGCATTCAGTAAGCAAGTAAGTGTGCTCATCAGCGAAAATGAAAACGCCGACAATGGCACACTCTACAACAAAATGAGGTACATTATCGTTATAATTTGTTGCAATTATAATTGTTTTTCATTTACCGAATATGAACAGTCGCGCACGCAATGATTGTTGCTGCTTGATTTGAAACAATTCAGCTCAGCTCAGAAAGCCTAAATCTAAAAAGCAAACAGACTATTTTATCGTTAATAGCTGCCAAACATAGCTTAGTTGGTTTAAAACGATATGGGTTTAGCTGATTTTAGCCATTCAGTATGAACTGTTATATGAAAGTTTGAAATACATAACACGTGCACCCAGAATTGTTATACACCGTAGCAAAGACATCATGCTACGGAGGTGTGGTACGCAGCCTGAGACAATGGGGCACTTTCTTTTGGTGTGCCATCATTGGGCGGCCTTTCGGGGCCGGATTCTGGGAGACTGGGAGGGTGATTTGAGGGAAATTTTGGGCGCCTCCTCGCACAACGCCGGGACATTATCCACTCTGCGGCAAGTTGTTAGATTTTGTGAGCAGACGGGTAGGTTTGGCCGGACTCGGAAGTGACTCTGGGGAATTCTGGCGAGCACGGGGTAAATTCTGTAATTGTTAATACAACCAAGCTGTCTGTATCTGTACATAACTGTATAACTGAATAGGTTAAGTTGTAGATTAAGTTTTAGCGTCGAGCGTATGACTTATGGTCTGTAGGCTCGTGTAGTGAATTAAAAGTAAAAAAGTAAAAGTAAAAAAAAAGACATCATACGTGCACGAAGATTGACAAACACTTTACTTTTAATTGTAACAGTAAACTTTAATTGTTGGCTGCTGCTGCTGCTGATCCTTGAGAGCTTACGGTATTAATATAGTAGATTAGCAGAATCAAGGTCAAATAAGGTAGTAGCAAGGAATGCAGCTACTACATCAGTTGGCCTTGGGTATAATACACATAACACTAGTGCTGGCTACTAGGGCGAGCTTCAGTCAAGGAAGGAATCAGCTCCGCACTTAACTGTGATTACGTCACAGAGCTGGTCGTGCGACCGGAGTTTTGGAATTTCGGGTTTCGAGAGGAATTAAGCTTATTTCAGGCATCTGGCAGCAGGTGTCGCATCCATATAGTACGGGAGTTTTATCATGAGATGGAGTGTATTGAATGAGTTAGAGTTGGTTACTTACCGTTCCTAACGGAACTTCATGGACTCATGTTTTTACAAAGAACTTTGTATATAAAAGCCTTGGCACCTGGTTTCTTTGCTACTTCTGTCTTTCAGGTGTTGACTGTGTTACGGATACAGGCATAAGAGCAAACAGAGTATTCATCATACTTGTATGAATCTCGACAAGAGACGTGTATAAGGAACATTTTATGGAACATTTTTAACCCAACGTGTCGTTTTGTTAAAAACAGTCATGTTTCCTTACAATTATTGGTTATTGTCGGTGTGGAGAGCTATTTTCCTAATTTTGGTACAGCACTAATCTTGGTTACAGGACTCTGTAGCAAGTATCAATAGAGATAGAGCAGCGGCAAGTGACGTCATATAGGCTACGAGAGAGCATCTGGAGGGTATAGCTACAAGGTGCACTAGATTAAAATGTAAGCGAAAACAATGGCACTTGTACTCAAGATAGTGCTTTGAGAGCGGATTTCTTAGGCTTAAAAACACGTTGTTTTTTCCAACAACAAAAATCGTGCGTTATAGGCTTAAGAAATCCAGCCTAGTAGCATTGGCTTCAGTAAAACGACCATCTTTTCCTCTCCAGTGCCCCTTGCAGCTAACCCTGTTACTGGCTCCACCATCGAGTTATATACAATAATACTCCGTTATGTCACTGCTCTATACGAAAAGGGCATTTTTTTGGGGGAGAGGGGGGTCATATTATTTTTGGACCTTGATGGGGGGGCAAGATTTTCTTCAGGGTCTGGAAGGGGGAATCATCGAACATTTGGTAGTCACGTTTTGATTTCCTCTGCCCCCCCCCCCGCCCCGGCCATAAATAATGACCGGTCACTTATTGCCAAATATTTTTTTCTTAAAAATTATGTGAATAGCCTGCGCTGCCGCACTTGTTGAGTCCAAACATATAACATCAGAAGCTGCTGCCAATCAAAAATTCCTTAATATTAGGAATGTATGATCTTTAATTTCTCTAAGGTGAAGTTTTTTTTAAATATGTTGATTCAGTGAAACGGGAATTCCTTTTTGAAGAATTTTAATCAGGGCATAATTTTTGATGAAATAGGATTCGGCGAAACGGAAATACACTGTGCATGGAGCTCAACTTTATTTGTTGCGATGAAAGTGATCAGCCTGTTTGTATTTAATTGTTACGTTTAGGTTAGATATAGAATTAGTTCTTATTCCCTTTAGATATAGAATTTGTTTTTTCTAATAAGACTTGTTGTTGACACAATTCGTACTTCGTGATATCATTAACAAGAAAAATAAAAATTTAAACTTTATACAAATGTCAAACCACTCCCTAATGTGTGTCCGTGTAGTGTCAAGATGAAATCATTTTATTAGCAGCTTCTTTAAGTGGATGAATAAAGTGGATTTCATATTAAATTAAATGTTTGCTAATGTGTGACATGGATTTGCAACATTCAGACAAACACAAATGAATGTTGTAAACGCGATTTATTTTCCGAGGAAACACCAGGGAGAGGATAATTTGAAAAGTCAACAATAGTATATCGCTGTTAAGGAGGACATTATCACCGCACAGCACCCCTGTGTTGTATCTCCCCAGAACCATGTTTCGTTTTCGGTTTTGGGGATTATTTTCGGCTGATAATGTTATACTACTCTGCAGAGCGAGGGGGGGGGGGATTGGTGTCTAGATACGACTGAGTGATCGTAATTGGTGGGACTTGAAGTTTCATGGCAGCCTTTCTTCGTGGAATGGGATCACTACTCTGAACTTTTTATGAGAACGGTGTGATCTACGTTTTTGGAGTGAAATACTTCTGATGTTACTCCACATAATTGTATGTCTGCAGAAGTAAAAACTGAAAATATGTTGTCCTATGGCTGTTTAGTCGTACTGGCCGAGCATGTCTGTCACAGAATCAAGTGAATTAAACAGTTTACAAGTGTGCCGGCAGCTTACACAAAATGACCAAAAATGACTAATGAAATAACGACAAATCAAAAGCTTATCCCCGGACCCTACTGGGTGGGCTAACAGCGCTCCCTCAGACCCCCTAGCTATCTAGGGAAAAGTCGGCATATCTCACATATTTCTCACCCACCCCCACTCCATCCAATTTGTTCCCTTCGCTACGCTCGTGGTTTTATGTATGATGTATAGAATATGCATGACTTGAGCCTACAGGGCCGATACCCTCGTCCTCATGCAACACTTGACGCTACCTTGCAGAAGAAATTAGACTAGATAATATGTTTTTTTTTCGTATCGTGAGATACCTTTAACTCTCTTGATGTAACAGAAACTATCTAGAGATGAACGCAGTTAGCCTATCTTGAGATACATATATACCTACAAAAAATACACGGTATATGTCATTTAAGGGGCTCCGTAATTTATTACGTACAGAACTGTTCATCCGAATGAAATGGATTTGCAAGATGAGAAAGAAATACAGAACTGATAAATTAAAGACTCGATACAAGAAATTGAGCTGAAGTCTAAAGAACAAAATTTCGACGCTAAAAAAAATATCATCTGAATTAATTTAGGCTAATATTTAATGGATTATTGCATAGGGTTTGAGTATCGTAATTTATTAAGAAACTCAACTGGAAGAAAGTGACGGTATTTCATTAGTAACTTAAAAAAATTCTATCTAGGATTTTGTGTTGGCCGAATGGGAAACCATTTTATACAAACGTGGCGAAGATTTTGAAGAGAATTTTATTCAATACGCGTCTTCAGTGGACGAAATAACTGAAAATAAAGAAAATATGATCTATTTATAAAGGGAAATTTTATTCGTAGATTTCGACAAAATTATGTTTAGAATAATTTGTAAATAGATTATTAGGTTTGAAAGTTTTAAAATTGTATATTGTATGTTAACTTTTAAAATGGTTTTAGTAGGTTTGACCGTGGTAAACTTGCCCACTATCAGGGGAAGACACAGTCGCTGGCGTATTGTGTTAATATATTGTCATACTGTAAGTCACGTAACATCCTCTTTATAAGGAAGTGTATGTTAATAAACCACGCCAAACTTTAACCTAGACTGAGTCATTTCATTTTACCTTGCGCCCCTTAAGGCAGTTAAGCTTTAGGCATAGAAGTTATGTACTTGCTACAAGATAAATGATATGACACTTGTTACAAGTGTTTGCGTTTTGTGAAAAGCACGAGTGTCATTACCTGCAATCTCATGCTTTCCTTGTCACTGGTCATCAGTTCGATTGTCTGTTTTTTTTTTGTGTGTGAACCACAATGATACAAATTTAACTCGCCTAACGTAGCGTTTCTTTAGTGATTAATACATCAGGACATAATCTGCATAATATAAGCGTTTACATCCTGTACATAGTTGCACTACGTTGACTGCAACACGTCAGAACACAGGTTGGTAGCACTAACTTTTAAAAAACATCAGTTAGGAACGGCGGGGGTTGGATAATACTTAAGGATAAATATAGGATAAAGCTCGGCGAATTCTTCCATGACAAAGATGCATAATTCACCTTGTGAGGAATTTGAAAAATCCTCACTTTCACACTGTGATCAAAGTTCAGTTAGCAGGTCGCCCGGAATTACGCTTTTGCTCACGTCGATTGTGGCATGTAAAAGATGCTAGTATTATTTTATAAGATTGTTCCTCTCAATCTCAAGATGACCTTTTCAGTTGAAAAGGGCGTTAATTCTATTTCCCTTTCATTTTGCGTTCAGATCCTTGGGTTTACAGAACCAAACAAGGGAAAGGCCTCCAAAGCTAATGGAACGTAGAAAAATGCTGAAATTAACGAAAAGTTGAGGCAGTAGCTGAAAAAAAGTGTGAAAATTCAGAAAATAAGACAGCGGACCCCTCCAATCATATCCGCTCTTATCTGGGAAGGTTAGATGGTGATTCAGTACTAGGCACTAACCCACATTTTTATTTTCAATATACTGGTAACGTTTTAAATAGTCGGAAAAAAATCGTGTGATACGGTCAAACTGCAGAAATGGTTTAAAAGTTGTCCACCCCTTGCGCTTAACGTATTCCATGGTGGTAGTGAACACACAGAAGTAAAAGGGGTAACACAAACAAGCAATGTTCTATTAATCATAGTTTAGTGTTTATCCGAAGTGCTTATCAAGAAATATTTTTTGTCTAGATAGAAGTTTTAATCATGGAAACTTTTTTCTTAAAAGGTTGTTGCACATTTTTTTGCCCTCCCAGTCACAAGCAGTCAACAGGGATGTAATTACATTTTTGGGGGCCCGTGGTAACCTTAAGAATGGGGCCTCCTTCAACAAAAGTTTAAGGATTTTTTAGGATTTATCCAACCTTTCTTTGGTATTTTTGTCTTCTTCCTTACATTATCCTCCTGTTCGGAGGTCCCGTGCCAGACTGCTTTTGGGGGAGAGCCTCTGGCGTGGGCGCCCTGGGTTTTTCCTCCCTCACAATACGGCCCTCCAAGCAAGCGAGCCTCCAGTGGCGATTGGAAACGTGTATGTTTATAATATGTATACGTGTGCGTGTTTAATGCTGCCTATGTACATTTCCTTTTGGCCGTGTCAGTATGACTCAGCGGTAGGACGTCAGCATTCGGCTTCAAAGGTTGTGGATTTAATTTTTAACGAAAGGCAACGAAAATAGGCTTGCAACCGAATCGGTATTTATTTAATTCTTCTTGATCCCAATTGGGATTTTATTTTGGGATAAAGTTTCTTTTGGAAGGTCAAAGTTTGTTCAGGCTAACTTTCTACCTGATTAGCTTAACTGAATGCAATTGCTTTGATCCCAAGAACAAAATCGATGGATACTTTATTCAAGTACGCGAAAAATTGCTCATGACGTCATAGTTTTATCAGGAAAGGTTTGTTCAGGAAAGCTAGGACATTATGAACAAACGTCATATTTGATGTTATTTTTGCTGTTTGTTGTCGTGTATTTGAGGGTCATGAAACCAAGTTACAGCAACAAAAATAGGCCTAACGGAAGCGCAATTTAATTATCTTTCATTTGGTTCTACTCACATCTTTGTAGGTGCCTTAGTTCCAGAGGAGTAAATGTATACGCACACCATACGTTTTTAATTATGTAGATTATTAAAGGCTAGCCGAGATTGAAGCTGTGAGAGAGAGCCAGCTGCGTTTTCAAGGAACGAGTAAAGTTTTCAAGGAAGGATAAAATTCATTATTTAAAAAATTCTAGTCAAATCTTAAATGTCCAACTTCATTTTTTATTCTTAAAAAAAATTGCCAGACAATTAATTCACTTACATTTTAAATAAATGTAATCTTCTTCATTTGTTTAAAGGCAAGATGCAGTCGTCGTGTGCAGCCGTTTTCCTCGCAGTCGGGTTTGTTTTTGCGCATGGTCATCCTGATGAAGTGATCGACCTTCCCGGATTGCCTACCAAACCAGACTTTCGTCATTATTCCGGATACCTCAACGCTACCAATGGACGCTACCTCCATTACTGGTAAACCATTGGACATTTCTTCATATCAAAACGAATTTGTATTAAAAAACGCTTAAGTGTATAAAATATGGATGTAAGCCCTAAAAACTTAAAGCTCTAGAGGACAGATATTAGAAAAAGACATGTAAGCCATCTACGTCGCACTAATACGTGTAAAAGAATCTCCAGCATGCCATAAAACAAGATATACTGCTTTTTGATAATATTGTCTATTAGTTTTTTTCTCGTTCAAGAATAACAACGAAATGAATATTACAGTTACCTTAAAATAACTGTTATACAAATCTTTTTTATATTCAATTTTAAGGTATACAAAATTTAAAATCGGTTCTTTGGTTCGATCTCTAAGTGAGAGAAAAATTTCCCCAACAAGAAAAACAACAATAATTGTAGTCACATTAAAATAGCGTTCAAAAGGCCCTAGGCCTTCTTTATACCTACGTGTTAAGTTATAAAACTTGAGATTCGGTTCTTCTTGAACAACTTGAAGAAAATCGTCAGTTTAGTATAATTAATGGTCGCTGATTAATTATATTTCAATAAAGTTCCCTTTGTATTACATTGACTATAAATCAGAAACGACTGAGCACGATAAGTTAGTTTAGTTTAGTTTAGGCCTATTTAGATTATTTTTTTCCTGTTTTTATTTTTTATTTTTTTTTATTCAAGAAGCAGTAACCCCTTCACAGATTTCTTTCCCATAAACAGTTTGGTAGACGATGAGATAACTTTATATCAAAAACCAAAACTGGTAAAAGGGACTGCCAAGTTCCGAATGTTCGGCCCTTCAAAGAAGTGATATCAACACTCCAAAACATTATCCAAGTTATTTGCAATGACAAATAGAAGGTTACATGAAAACAAGAAAATTACTACTTTCGGTAGCACAATGTTCATGTTTTCATTTACGTCCAAAGTATTGTTCGGTGCGATGAACTCAGCGAATGTTTTTTTGTGTTGATATCACTCCTATGAAAGGCCGAACCAATCGGAACTTGAAGGTCCCTTTCACCAGTTTCGGTTTTTGATATGATATCACTTCTTTTTTTAACTGTGTTTTAAGCTCAACTGAACTAGCCTGCAGATGTGTAATAATGTGCCATGTCAACAATAGCTTGAGTGGTAATGTTTTTAATATTTTAATTTATATTACTCCTTTAAGAGGCCGTACCATTCTCAATTCAGTCATTTCTTTATAAGGCAATTTGTACTTCGTGACATCATTACCATGAAATAGAAAAATGAAAACTTTATACAAATGTCAAACCACTCCCTAATGTGCGTCCGTTTAGTGTCAAAGATCAAATCAGTTCATTAGCAGCTTCTTTAAGTGATTGAATGAAGTGGATTTCATTAAATTAAATGTTTGCTTCCCTGTGTGACATGGATTTACAACATTCAGTCAAACACACATGAATGTTGTAAACGCGATTTATTTTCCAAGGAAACACCAGGGAGAGGATCATTTGAAAAGTCAACAATATTATGTCGCTGTTAAGAAGGAGGACATTATCACCGCACAGCACCCCTGTGTTATATCTCTTCAGAACCATGTTTTTTTTTTGGTTTTGGGGATTATTCTGGGCTGATGATTTTATACTACACTGCAGCGCGTGGGGGGGGGGGGGGCCCGCTACAACAGAGTGATCGCAATTGTTGAGACTTGAAGATTCGTGGCTTCCTTTCTTCGTGGAATCCATTCACTACTCTGCATTTTTGTGTGCGAACGGTGTGATCTACCATTTTTCGTTTAAGGTGAAATGATCTGCTGCAGCCACAATTGTTTTTGAAAAACAGCAATCATGTGCTAAGGACGAAAAAGTTGTTATTTTCAGGACCGGACGTGTGTCAAAAACTCTTGCGAGGCAAGGAACATGGGTTACTCCACATATGGTGCATGCGATCATTTTGTTGCATTGTTTTATATTATTGTAATTTGTTATCTAGCCAAAAAAAAAGCTTTTCGGCCGTGTGAAGTTATGATATCAAACGCCAAGCTCTTTTGCCAAGCTAATCCCACCGAGTAATAGTTCGAAGGTAAAATGAAATACCTGAAACTTGCTTACTGCGCAATTTTCAATTATTTCATTTAACGTTTGAAGTCTTAGTCGGTGGGATTCGCTTGGCGAAAGAGCTTGGCGTATAATATCACGACTTCACACGGCCAAAAAGTTTGGCGGGAATCCTTAACAAGTTTTGTTTTGGGGAAGATATCAGATATTTTTGGTCCAAATTGATAAAATCCAGTTTTTTTTCTTAGCAAGTATTAGATGGAAACACCAACTAGTTTTCTGGTCCATTTCTTTTTTCTTTTTTTTTTGGCTTTCGTTACATTTGGAGGATAGCATTCACTTTTTTTCTAAAGATTAGGATTTCTTATTAGTACTGAAGTATCTCCTTGCAAACGCACGGGTTTATTTAATGTTAAGTTTGGCATGGTTACATAAAAACAAAGTTTAAAACAATGTAAAACAATCAATTTGGTCGTTTGGAGCAATCTAACCCCTGAACCACTTGACCAATTAGAAAGGTCCATATAAAAAGGGCACATCTCCACAACAATACCTGTAAAATGAGCTAAGAACCAGGTTTATTCATCGCATGGAAGAATTTATTTTCGTGATACAAAAAAAAAACGTTAGTAGTACTTAGTAAGTAATAGTAAGTAATCTACCCCAAAACAAAACTTGTTAAGGATTCCCGCCAAGCTTTTCGGCTGTGTGAAGTCGTGGTATCAAACACCAACCTCTTTCGCCAAGCTAATCCCACCGAGTAATAGTTCGAAGGTTAAATGGAATATATGAAAATTGCTAATGGTGCAATTTTCAATTATTTATTTAACGTTTGCAGTATTAAACGGTAGGATTAGGTTTGCGAAAGAGCTTGGCGTTTGATATCACGACTTCACATGGCCGAAAAGCTTGGCAGGAATCCTTAATAAGTTTTGTTTTGGGGTAGATACCAGAAATGTTAGGTCCAAATTGATGAAATCCTTTTTTTCTTAGCAACTATGCAATGGAAACACCAATCAAGTTTTCTAGTCCATTTTTTTTGTTGGCTCTCGTTAGATTTTGAGGACACAGTCACCTTTTTTTCAAATAATAAGGATTTCTTATAAGTACTGAAGTATCTCCTTGCAAACGCACGGATTTATTTAATGTTCGCTTTTGCATTGTTGCATAATAACAATGTTTAGAACAATGTAAAACAATCAATTTGGTCGTTTGGAGCTCCCTAACACCTGAACCACTTGACCAATTAGAAAGGTCCATATGAAAAAGGCATATCTCTACAGCAATACTTGTAAAATGAGCTAAGAACCACCTTAATTCAATGCATGGAAGAATTTATTTATATTGACTTCACACGGCCAAAAAGAACAAGTTTTGTTTTGGGCTTGATATCAGACATATTTGGTGCAAATTGCTGAAATCCATTTTTTTTCTTAGTAATTATGCGATGGAAACACTAATCTAGTTTTCTGGTCCAATCGTGTTTCTTTTGTTGGCTTTCGTTAGATTTTGAGGAGGCCAGTCACCTTTTTTCATATGATTAGAATTTCTCATTAGTACTGATGTATCTCTTTGCAAACGCATGGATTTATTTAATGTTCAGCTTGGCATTGTTGCAAAAAAACAATGTTTAAAACAATGTAAAACAATCAATTTGGAGGCTTGAAGCTCTCTAACCCCTGAACCACTTGACCAAGCAGAAAGATCCATATTAAAAGGGCACATCTACAGAACAATGCCTGCAAAATGTGCTAAGAACCAGCTTTATTCACCGCATGGGAGAATTTATTTTCGTGTTACAAAAAAAAGGCGTTAGTAGTACGTAGTAAGAAGTAGTAAGTAGTAGCAAATATATACGTTATTCACGTCTTTTTTCAACAAGAAATCGGTAAGCTGGATCATTAATAGTGACTTTTATGTTGTCAGGCGCCTAAAGTCTCCCGATTAAAAAAGTTTCAGCCTTTTATGTCGCATCGTTATTTATCCTCAGATAGCTGAAAACAGCTAAACTACCTTTGCTGTAAAGACACAACGTGTCTAGGTCGCCATGCCATATATACATATTATCTGGATGTGATCGTTTTATCTTGGCGGGGCGACACACTAGCGTGTGTCTTGATCTAAAACAAAACCCACAAGGGTGAAAGAACCCGCCAAGTTTTAGCCAATCAAAGTGGTGATATCAGAGCCAAAAAGGCTGCCCCCAAGTTATTACATTAGTTGCCAAGAAAATCCCACCGAGTATTAGACCAACGGTTAAATCAAAAACCTGACCATTGCAACTATCGGTAGCAATGGTCAAGTTTTTTATTTAACGTGTGAGGTAATAGTCGGTGGGATTAGCTTGGCAACTAATGTAGTAACTTGGTGGCAACCTTTGTGGCTCTGATATCACTACTTTGATTGACTGAAACTTGACGGGTTCTTTCACCCGTGTGGGATTTGTTTTAGATATCACTTCTCTTGTATTTTTTGTGTAGCGTCTTATTGTTGCCATTGCCCATTTATCTACTATCTGGCCAAGTTTCGTCGAAAAAAATTGAATAGGAACGGAGACATTAATTTGTTAAGTTTCGCTGGAGTAAGGACTTCAATCGTATAAATTATTAAAGCGTTTGCTTATTTCCATTCAACCATCAACAGTAAGTAGTGTGGACTACGGATTTATTAAATGATTAGTGGCCCGAAGCCATACATGCATGCGCGTGCATTTTATCAACAATGTTGTGTTGATGATTATTTCTGGCAGTCCTTTGCGCTGTTAGTCATTAACACTAATAGCGAGTAATGCTTATTTTGATCACCGGTGGCGTTTCCCAACATACAGAAAAATATTATTACAAATTATTGCAATCTTTTTGGTTAATTTGAGTTAAGAGAGTGCTGAATACCAAATTTCATTCGTATCTGTCGCATAATTTATTTTATATGAGCGGAATTAGTCAGTAGCAGTATACGTAATCAGTATATGTAGTCAGCATATGTAGTCAGTATATATATATATGGTAGTCAGTAGTCAGCTGAAATCAACGATCTTCACGCACTTTTATCACCTTGATACAGTTTGTGCACTTGATTGAAATACAACCATGGCTTGTCAGGGCACAAAGACTGCCCATTTCCAAAAATTTTCAAGCTGTTTCGCCGCGTAGGTATTTATGCTCATCATCGTGAAATTCGTTCAACTCTGGTTTCAGATAAAGTGCCAAAGCCATGCAACAATAATGCAGGAGTTAAATAATGACTTTTTACAATGAAGTGTGACAATTATTGAACTTGGCGGGCGGACCATTAGCGTGGTTGATTAGGGAAATATCGACGTTATCACGTCGCTTTTTCAACAAGAAAACGTTAAGCTGTGTCACTAAGAGTGACTTTTTATGTTGTCTGGCTACCAAAGTCTCCCGATATTACAAGTTTCAGCTTTTTCTGTCGCATTGTTATTTATCCACTGATGGCTGAAAGCAGCCTACCTGCCTTTGCTGTAAAGACACATCGTGTTTAGTGGTCACCATGCTCATATATATTTTATCTGGATGTTAATCGCACCCACGACAAAATCGCACGACAAATAATTAGAAGGTAAAATGAAAACTAGAACATTGCTTCTTTCGGTAGCAATGTTCAAGATTTCATTTAATTCCAAAGTATTATTCGATGCGATTAACTTAGTGAATGTTATGGTGTGTTGGTATCACTCCTTTAAAAGGCCGAAATATTCGGAATTTGGCGGTCCTTTTTACCAGATTTGGTTTTTGACATGATAACACTTCTTTTTTTTTTAACTGTGTTTAGACTCAACTCAACTAGCCTGCCGATGTGTAATAACGTGCCGCGTCAAAAAATAGCTTGAGTGGTTATTTTACTAATATTTTAATTTCATATTACTCTTTTGAGATGCCGTACTATTTTCAGCTTAGTCGCCTCTTTATCAGTTTTTTATTTTGTTTTAATTTAATTTTTTATTTATTTAGTTCATATCACTCCTTTGTGAGGCCGAGCCATTCTCAACTTGGTGGCCTCTTTTCCAGTTTGTGGCTTTATTTTGACCTTTTGTTTGTTTTTCGTGAATTGGACGTAGACACAATATCTTTGGCAACGTTGTTTAGATTTGTGACGGCACACAGCATATGTATAGATCCACCCAAAACCAAAACTGGTATAAAAAGCCGCCAAGTTTCAAAAAAGGATCTGCAGCTGAATGTAGTAATCTTATTTAACCAGAAAAAGGCCGCCAAGTTTATTCCTATTAGCCTAGTTAATTAATTGCACCTACAAATATTTGAAAAGTTAATTGAAAACTAGAAAATTGCTACTCGCGGTAGCAATCTTCAAATTTTCATTTAACGTCCAAAGCATTATTCGGTGCAAAAAAGTTGGCTAATGGGATTAACCTTGACTGCCTTTCTCTGGTTGAATGATATCACTACCTTCAAATGCCGATCCTTTTTGGAAACTAGTGCGGCTTTTTACACAAGTCTTGGTTTTGAGTGGATATCGCAACTTTCATAAGACTGTGAACGTTTAAAAGTTCACACAGTCTTATCTTTGTACCTTTTTTCAAGAGGAATTTTATATCTATAAATGTTCACATTGTTAATTTTCAAATTTACCATTGCCGTTATGTTATCCGTTAGATTATCCAAATTGACAGGGCTTAGTTATTTTACAGCATTCTTCACATGCTTAAATTTCTTCAATCCCATTTTTTCACCAACAATCGCTGATTTCATTCGCTTCGCTCACTCAATCAGCTCATGCCCTTTAGTTCTTTTGTTTATCACTGCATCTTCCCCTTACTTTTTCCAGATTTCGGCAGCATTAGGATTTATTCTCTACATGATAAGATAAGCTTTTCGTTGCCTGCTTTTGATAGACACATGTAACTTAGGACTGTTAACATACAAAAAGTCTGCGCACCGTCTTATATTCCGCTCTACCTTTTTTTTGAGGAATTTTATGTCTATAAATAGTTAGCCGTTACATCAGAAAAATTCGCAAATTCTCAAATTTTTCTGTTTGCTTTCTTCGTTCCCATTTAGTCATGCAGAAACCCCCGAAGGTCACTGTTGCTAAAACAGCAGAACGCGAACCATTTTATTTTTTGGTTATTAGCAAAATAAACCGTTTGCTCGTGGATGCTCGTATTGTTGCGTAACCACATCTGACGTGCATCCATTTATTCTTACGCAATCCACAGCAACATAAATGTTAATTATTTTGTCCTTCGTTACAGTTCAGTTTTTACTTCGTCTAGGCTTTTACAATAAATCTAAGAACCAGTGTTCACTGTTCAAGCCATTGTTGCTTGAAATCTTTGGTTGCAACTTGGAAAAGACACGAAATTTTAATTCCCTGATGGTGAATTTTAAAACCCTCCCACGCATTTGTTCTGATCCATTCAACCTCCATAACAACAAAATGACCATGCTCAGATTACCATGAATCCGTGTGTAAAAGGTCAGCTACGTAGGCCTTCTAATTTTGCGCTAGCTATGAGCAATAGGTCTATGGTATTTAAATTGGGAAAAAAGCTATTATCTAGCTGGCTAAAAGCTAGAAGCTAGACTGTATCCACCCAAAACCAAAACTGGTAGAAAAACCCGCCAAGTTTCCAAAAACGATCGGCTTTTAAAGGTAGTGATATCATTCCACCAGGGCAAGGCTGCCACGGTAATCCTATTAGCCAAGTTAATCGCACATACCAATAGTTCGAAAGTTAAATGAAAACTAGAAGATTTCTACTAGCGGTAGCAATCTGCAAGTTTTCATTTAACGTCCAAAGTATTATTCGGTGCAATTAACTTGGCTAATAGGATTAACCTTGGCGGTCTTTCCCTGGTGGAGTGATATCACTACCTTCAAAGACCGATCGTTTTTGGAAACTTGGCGGGTCTTTCTACCAGTTTTGGTTTTGAGTGGATACCACAACTTTCATAGGACTGTGAACGTATAAAAGGTAACACCGTCTTATCTTCATCTGTACCTTTTTTCTGGAGTAATTTGATATCTATAAATTTTCACATTGATAATTTACAAATTTACCACTGCCAATTAGCCGTTAGATTAGCCAAATTGACATGGCTTAGTTTATTTTACGAGCATTCGTCACATGCTTACGTTTATTCAGTCCCATTTTTGAAGATACTGGCTAACAATCGCTGAAAGCGTTCGCTTCGCTCACTCAATCAGCGCATGCCCTTTAGTTGTTTTGTTATCCTTGTACCTTCCCCTTACTTTTTCAAGATTTCTGTAGCATTAAGATTTATTCTCGACATAACAAGCTACGCTTTTAGTTGCTTGCAGTCGATTAGCACATGTAACTTAGGAATGTGAACATACAAAAAGCCAGCGCACCAACATATATTTCGCTCTACCTTTTTTTTTTGGAGGCATTTCATGTCTGTAAATAATTAGCCGTTCCATCAGCAAAATTGAGTATTTTTTTTCGTTTGCTTTCTTCGTTCACATTTAGTCATGCAGAAACCCCCGTTGCTAAAACAGCAGAACGCCAAGCATTTTATTTTTAGGTTATTAGCCAAAACCACGCTTGGTCATGGTTGCTCGTATTGTTGCGTAACCATAAACTAACGTGCATCCCTTTATTCTGACGCAGTCCACGGCAACGTTAATGTTTCTTTATTTTGTCCTTCGTTACAGTTCAGTTCTTAGTTCGTCCAGGCTTTTACAATAAATCTAAGGACCAGTCTTGATTGTTCAAGCCATTGTTGCTTAAAATCTTTGGTTGCAACTTGGAAAAGAAACGAAATTTATATCCCCTTGTAGCCAATTTCAAAACCCTCCCACGCATTTGTCCTGATCCCTACCACCCCCAAACCAACAAAAGGACCATGCTCAGATCACCATGCATCCATGTGCAAAAGTTCAGCTACGTGACGTCTCAATTTTGCGCTAGCCATGAGCAAAAAGTCTGTGGGATTTAACATGGGACAAATCTTATTAGCTACCCAGCTAACCAGATATCTAGCTAGACAGTAACATAAAAACAACGTTATTGACGCATCTTTTTCTCTATGATTGGTGGACACTCATCCTTTAAATTTTAGTTTTTCTTAATCTCTGACCCTTCCCCTTACATTTTCCATAATTTGAAACATTTCTGTCGCATTGGGATTTATCCTCAATATGCCAAAATATGCGTTCAGTTGTTTACAGTTAACAGACACATGTCTGCTAGTGAGCCGCCTTTTTTCATTAACAATCAATTTTTTAACAATCGGAAGTCTATAATGGGATGATCGACTGTTACTTGGCGGCGACACACTAGCGTGTGTCTAGATCCACCCAAAACCAAAACTAGTAGAAAAACCCGCAAAGTTTCCAAAAACGATCGGCCTTAGAAGGTTGTGATATCATTCAACCATGGAAAGGAAGCCAAGGTCAATCCTATTAGCCAAGTTAATCACACTGACTAATAGTTCGAAGGTTAAATCAAAACTTGAAGATTGCTCTCGCTGTAGCAATCTTCACGTTTTCATTTAACGTCTAAAGTATTATTGTGTGTGATTAACTTGGCTAATAGGATTGACCTTGGCGGCCTTTCCATGGTTGAATGATATCACAACCTTCAAAGCCGATCGTTTTTGGAAACTTAACGGGTTTTTCTACAAGTTTTGGTTTTGAGTGGATATCACAACCCTCATAGGATTATGAACGTACATAACGGCACACCGTGTTATCTTCATCTGTATCTGTTTTATAGAGAAATTTGATATCTATACATTTTCACATTTCTAATTTTCAAATTTACCATTACTAATTAGCCGTTAGATTAGCCAAATTGCCACGGCTTAGTTTATTGTATGACCACTCTTCACATGCTTAAGTTGCTTAAATCCCATTTTGGCACACACTGGCTAACAATAGCCGATTTCGTTCGCTTCTCTCACTCAATCAGCGCATCCCCTTCAGTTGTTTTGTTTATCTCTGCACCTTCCACTTAACTTTTCAAGATTTCATTGATATTTAGTCATGCAGAAACCCCTGAAAGTCGCCGGTTACTAAAACAGCAGAACGCGAAGCATTTTATTTTTGGGTTATTAAAAAAAAACCTTTAGCTCGTGGATGCTCGTATTGTTGCGTAACCATCATCTAACGTGCATTCTTTTATTCTTACGCAATCCACGGCAACGTTAATGTTTCCTTATTTTGTCCTTCGTTATGGTTCAGTATTAGTTCGTCAGGGCTTTTACAATAAATCTAAAGACCAGTGTTGATTGTTCAAGACATTGTTGCTTGAAATATATGGTTGCAACTTGGCAAAGAAATGAAATTTAAATTCGCTGGTGGAGAATTTCATAACCCTCCCACGCATTTGTCCTAACCCCTACAACTCTCAAACCAACAAAAGGACCACGCTTAGATCACCATGCATCCGTGTGCCAAAATTCAGCTACGTATGCCTTCTTAATTTTTCGCTTCGCTCACTCAATCAGTCCATTCCCTTTAGTTTTGTTTTGTTTAATTCTGCATCTTCCCATTACTTTTTCCAGATTTCGGCAGCATGTGTCTATCAAATGAAAGCAACGAAAAGCATAACTTATCATTTAGATAATAAATCCTTATGCTGCCGAAAAGTTATGCTTTTCGTTGCTTGCATTTGATAGACACATGTAACTTAGGACTGTTAATACACAAAAAAGTATGTGCACCGTCTAATATTCCGCGCTACCTTTTTTTTGAGGAATTTTAAGTCTATAAATAATAAGGCGTTACATCAGCAAAATTGAGAATTTTTCTGTTTGCTTTCTTCGTTACCATTTATACCACGCGCAATGGCTGTTTGGTGTGACGTGCACATCACGTGTCTGGGCTAGTCCAATGAGACGGCCAAACAGCCGTTATACTCGTTCGTCATTGGCTAACTCATGGTGACGTCACAGCAAACAGCCGTTGCGCATGGTATAGTCATGCATGAAACCCCCGAAGGTCACTGTTACAAATCAGCAGAACACGAAGCATTTTATTTTTTGGTGTTAGCAAAAACACCGTTTGCTCGTGGATGCTTGTATTGTTGCGTAACCACATCTAACGTGCATTCATTTATCCTTACGCAATCCACTGCAACATAAATATTGACTTATTTTGTCCTTCTCTACACTTCAGTTTTTAGTTCGTCCAGGCTTTTACAATAAATCTAAGAACCAGTCTTGATTGTTCAAGTCATTGTTGCTTAAAATCTTTGGTTGCAACTTGGAAAAGAAACGAAATTTTAAGTCCCTGGTGGCGAATTTCAAAACCCTCCCATGCATTTATCCTTACGCTACAACCCCCAAACCACCAAATTGACCATGCTCAGATCATCATGAATCGGTGTGTAAAGGTTCACCTACGTAGGCCTTCTCAATTTTGCGCTAGCCATGAGCAATAAGTCTATCGGATTTAACATGGAAAAAAAGCTATTAGCTAGCTGGTTAATAGCTAAAGCTAGACTGTATCCACCCAAAACCAAAACTAGTAAAAAAAACCGACAAGTTTGCAAAAACGATCGGCCTTTGAAGGTAGTGATATCATTTAACCATGGAAAGGCCGCCAAGGTCAATCCTATTAGCCAAGTTAATCTCATCGACTAATAGTTCGAAAGTTAAATGAACACTTGAAGATTGCTACTCTCTGTAGCAATCTTCACGTTTTCATTTAACATCCAAAGTATTGTTGGGTGCGATTAACTTGGCTAATAGGATTGACCTTGGCGGCCTTTCCATGGTTGAATGATATCACTACCTTCAAAGGCCGATCGTTTTTGGAAACTTGGCGGGTTTTTCTACCAGTTTTGGTTTTGGGTGGATATCACAACTTTCATAGGCCTGTGAACGTACATAAGGGTACACCGTGTTATCTTCGTCTGAACCATTTTTCTAGAGAAATTTGATATCTCTACATTTTCACATTTCTAATTTTCAAATTTACCATTGCCAATTAGCCGTTAGATTAGCCAAATTGCCACGGCTTAGTTTATTGTATGGCCACTCTTCACATGCTTAAGTTGCTTAATTCCCATCTTCTCACACACTGGCTAACAATCGCTGATTTCGTTCGCTTCGCTCACTCAATCAGCGCATCACCTTTAGTTGTTTTGTTTATACCTGCACAGTCCTTCCCCTTAACTTTTCAAGATTTCATTGATATTTAGTCATGCAGAAACCCTCGAAGGTCGCTGTTACTAAAACAGCAGAACGCGAAGCTTTTAATTTTGGGGTTATTAACAAAACAAACCCGTTAGCTCGTGGATGGTCCTATTGTTGTGTAACCATCATCTAACGTGCATCCCTTTATTCTTACGCAATCCACTGAAACGTTAATGTTTCCTTATTTTGGCCTTCGTTATAGTTCAGTTCTTAGTTCGTCCAAGCTTTTACAATAAATCTAAAGACCAGTGTTGATTGTTCAAGACATTGTTGCTTGAAATATTTGGTTGCAACTTGGAAAAGAAACGAAAGTTAAATTCGCTTTAAAAGCCCTCCCACGCTTTTGTCCTAACCCCTACAACTCTAAAACCATCAAAAGGACCATGCTCAGTTCACCATGCATCCGTGTGCCAAAATCCAGCTATGTAGGCCTTTTCAATGTTGCCCTAGCCATGACCAAAAAGTCTATGGGATTTAACATGGGAAAAATCTTATTAGCTAGCCAGCTAGCTAGCTAAAGAGTAACATAAAAACAACGTTATTAATGCATCTTTTTTCTATGATTGGTGGACACTCATCCTTTAAATTTTAGTTTTTCCTAATCTCTGACCTTTTACCTTTACATTTTCCACAATTTGAAACATTTCTGTCGCATTGGGATACATCCTCAACATGCCAAAATAAGCTTCCAGTTGCTTACAGTTAACAGACATATGTCTGCTAGTGAGCCGCCTTTTTATCAATAACAACCAATTTTTTAACAATCTGATGTCTTCAATGGGATGATCTACTGTAACTTGGTGGTGAAACACTAGCGTGTGTCTGGACAGTATCATAAAAACAACGTTATTGATGCAGCTTTTTCTCTATGATTGTTGGACACTCATCCTTTAAATTTTAGTTTTTTTTTCCCCTTTCCCTTACATTTTCAAACAATTTGAAAGATTTCGGTTGCATTGTTTTTTATCCTCAACATGGTAAAATATGCTTTCAGTTGCGTACAGTTAACAGACATGTCTGCTAGTGAGGCCGCCTTTTTATCAGCAATTAATCTTTTAACAATCGGATGTCTACTATTTGATGAGCTACTGTTATTTGGCGGAGACACACTACCGTGTGTCTGATACGCACGTCAGTATACACGTTGTCATTGTCCGAACTTTGGTCGTCCAATCAGAGACGATGCCGACAATAATAACAATGGTTAAAACAAATCTTTCGTACTTAACGCTCCCTCTCATGCCGTTCCCGTTACAAACCCAGGTTGTAAACCAGAAAAGGTATGCAGCTCGTATCGTACTTCAGCAATTCGTCCAATTACATAGCTGGAATCCTTCCCGTTATCTCGGTAATGGTGAATAATCACCCTATGGGAATTAACATTGGGATGAGCGGACTAGAAGTAGAAACTAGTAACTAGAAACACATTTGCAATGTTAGGGCACGTTTACGCAATCACTCGCTTATGCATTCTCGCAGCTAGAAGCTATAAATCACCTCAAATTCCAACATGGGGACGGTTTTATGTCTGCCGCCTCGCAACGAAAACAACAAATAACGTAAGTTCAGAAGCGTTTGCGAAAATTGTTTCGTCACGAGGAATTCTTTTTATTATTGGCAAGGATTATAAGACTGCAAGTATTTACTCAAACGATGTCGGATTTAGCTAATCCATTTAGCGTTGTTACCATGGCAATGTCACCTTTGCATCGCGATTGAGTCCTGGCTTCGAGAATGCAAAGCCGAGTCGCTGCGTAAACGCGCCCTTATAGAGGGTCAAATTTTGCATTGAAAGTCTCTTAGTGACATTCCTATACTAGTTAATATTTGTCAGGTTGGTCATGGCTCTCTATTTTACTACAATTTAAGCTTTTGTGACACATTATTATTTTTCCCCAAGACCTGAAATGTGCCAAACTATTCTTCAGGATTTTAGACGTCGCGCTACAAAGGTTTACAACCTTGACAACTGAATTAAGGTGATGTTTGTTGCCAAACTAGACGCGACGCACTAGGGTGTGTCTAGATTAGTTTAAATAGTTACAATTACAATGTATCATTTCGATTTAATCGTGATGCGGAACAATTAGTTAACCGAGGCTGCCTTATTACTGTGCTACAGAGGACAAATTATTTTGAACATCTCCCTTTTTTTTTAGCCAACACACTGCAAAAAAATAAGCACCTTAAACTAAGATGCGATATTTGCATCCGTTTTAAGACTTTTCAGTATGTTTCAGTAAGACGGTATTGCCTTCTGAACATTTTGCATCCGTTTTTAAAATGTTCAATCTCAGCAGTTTGGCATGTTAGAGGCAGATGCTTTGGTTATCATCTCACATAACTGGCATATTATAATACTGACATCTCATTACGTGACGTCTTTTAAACTCAACCATCTTATTTTTATTTGTTTATAATATTAGCCATTCAAATCTGACAGACTCTGCATCTTAGATTCGAAAAAGGATGCCTCAGTCACAAGGGATGACATCTTAGTCCTTATAACTGGACTGTTGAGCAATGTAGGTCAACATTGTGTTAAGGATGAGATCAAAAGGAATCTAAAATCATGTTAGCCAGCCCAGCCTAACGCAGCATCTACATTCGTATGGAAGTTAAAAGAGTTTGCTACTTTGTTAATTGTGTAGAAGTCTTAGCATTCATTTAGGTTATTCACGGGCTGTAGAAAGAATATAACCTTTTGATTTTTTACGAACGCGACTACAGTTCACTTAGGATTAGCACAATAATTATTTTCACAGTAAGTAGGATAAGTCTGCAGTGACGTTTCAGAGCGTTTTGCTTTAGTGCTCAACATCGTCTGTATGCAAATAAAACCGGAGGAACGAGATTGGTACAAGTCGAGTGTAAAAAAGGGAAGGGGTGGGGGGGGGGGGTCAGGAAACAGGTATTTTTGGCCAAAACAATGTATTTATTATAGTTAATTTGTAGGTAATTATGCATTTTTAATGTGTTATTGCATACATGGTTCCTTTACAATGTGATTTCATTGAATACTGAAAACATGAGGAAAAATAATTTTTATTGAAATTCCTGTGTTCGCATTTAATAACAATGAGAGGAGTTTTATTTGAAATATTTCACAAGGTCCAAATAATATTGTGCGCTTTGTTGACCAAAACCATTTATCCATCCAGTAAAACGCTTCAACCGATTTATTTTCCAACTTAGTAAACTGCCCTTTAAAATGTTGGCAACTTCACTTTGCCGGTTTTGTAGCTAAAAATCGGTTGACATCTTAAAATGTTGCCGTCTTTGCTAGTTACCCCACTTGAAATAAATTGCTATCTTATAATTACCCAACTTTGTCTCTTTTTCAACTTAAAAATAAACTATCTTACTGCGTGGATACCTGAAATTGTTGCCATCTCATAAATTGCACGAATTTGGCAACTGAAAACCATCTGGCGTCTTAAACAGACAAACATCTTAAATATTTATTTTGCGTGATTTACATCTGGGTATACGATGCATCTTAAATGAAACAAGTCTGAAATTAGGACGCATCTTAAACTGGTGATATTCAAATCTTCAAATCACAGATCCATCCCATCTTAAATTAAGATGGTTTTACGATTTTCAAGAGGTTCATCAACTGAAACAACTGAATTTCAGATGCCTCTTGCAAATTTTAAGATGCTGTTTTTTCACAGTGTCGGAAAGGGGTATGTTTGGTACATCAGCCAATCAAAGCCCTCTTATTCTGATAAGCGCTGTGATGGTCTACCAAGTGAGCGTTAATAATAATAGAGATATCAGATCCAAAATTGCTGCCACCAAGGTTTCCGCCCCAATCCTGATCACTCAATTTTAACTGAAACCTCGGTGATTGGCAGTTAAGCTTGAGTGATCACGGTTCAGACCACAGACTTGGTGGGAGCCATTTTGGCTCTGATATCACTACTTTGTACAGCAAAAACTTGATGGGTCCCTTTACCTTTATGGGGTTTTTGTATAAGTTGATTATTTTAAAATACAAATCCTTGGTGCTAAAGTTACTAGCATTTGCAAACGGGAGCAGTGACATTTGTTACAGATCTGTATTGTGTTCTTTCGTAGGTTTGTGGAAAGTTCCCATGATCCAGCCAATGACCCGCTGGTGTTGTGGATGAATGGTGGCCCAGGTTGCAGCTCAGTGAATGGATTGTTAACCCAGCATGGTCCATTCTTCGTGAACCCTGATGGCCAAAGCCTTTGCATCAACAAATACAGCTGGAATACAGTAAGTATTTCTTTATAGCAGCGTGCACAAGACTTACTTACAGAATGTATTCATACAAAGCATTTGCAGTTACACTTCGGACAAATTAGTCTTCCAGAGGCCAGTTTGCTTACAGCACCAGAAAAGTTAAGAGCGTGTCGAAGAAACCGTTACAAGAGTGCTGGTGCCACCACCTTCTTGGTGGGCTAAAAACAATTCTGCACATGCAACGATTCATTTGAATTCGGATATTGAAGCCGACATTTTTTGCCCCAAGTTACCCCATACTTTTCAGTTTTAAATAACAGCATTACAATCATCCCTTGCATGTGCTTGGTGCGAATTCTCCAGGCGTCCCTAATAGAGTATTTGTCCAAGGTTACAACAAAGCATAATAAAAGTCTATTTGCCATATATACCTAGGGCATCATCAAGTTATACACTGTCGACAAAATGGAGCGAAGCTAAGTAACCAACCAACACACCAGCCATTAAACAAACCAACAAACCACCACAAACGCTATACATAGGTTTGCGAAATTAAGCTCATGTCAAATTTTTACGATTTACCTGATTTACGTGAAGGTCCTTTTAAGTCGGGAAAATATTTAAAACTTCTAACTTCAACTGCGTAAAATATCATATCGACATTGTTAATATATTCTGTTTTTTTTTAAAATACACATATAGCCACTCACAGGAAACATACTTAAAATATAAAACGACAAACTCAGACTAATATACAACACCCAAATTAAGTGCACACAAACATACACGCGCACACAAACATTAAACATTTCAAACACAAACTGTGTGCTCTTTCTGTCATAACCACTGAGCAAAAACAGTCATTGTTCCCTGGAATCGGAGTTCAAATTATAGTTCGTTTCGTTCTATTGAACTCTAATCCATTTTTATTCGTGTACCACCACAGCAGTGAGTATGGGGATACGAGCTCTAATGCTTTTTTTCTAAACGGGCGAAGCCGTTTTTTGTTCAGTTAATCTGTTTTTGTTTCATTGACATGCCAAATACAACAACTGATAAGTAATGGTGCAAAATTGCTTTGTCAAATGCCGTTTGTGAATCATTATCGTTTTTTTGCAGGTAGCAAATATAATATACCTGGAAACTCCAGCTGGAGTTGGATTTTCATATTCCCAAGATCGAAATTATGCAACTGATGACGATGCGACTTCTTTAGACAATTATGTTGCTCTGCAGAATTTCTTTAAGAAGTTCCCACAATTTTCGAAGCATGATTTCTATATCACTGGCGTAAGCTATGGCGGCATATATGTACCAACTCTCTCTGTCAGAGTCTTAAATGGTACATTCCCCATCAACTTTAAGGTAAGTAATGCCCAAGACATTGTGTACAATGAGCTAATAGCCTGGGAATCGAGAATAATCTGGGGGAGATGTCAGACCCTTTTTCAGATATATTTTTGAAATCTAGTACTCTTGATACAATGGGGAAAGTTAGCCCGATGGCTAGCAAGATTGTATCATATGCGTGGTTTGAGCCTGGTTCCTGATTCGAGCCTTCCCTTAAGCCAACTGCAGCATTATAAGGAAGAAAAGCGCTCTGGGATGTCTAGTGTCGACTCTAATGTGTAAAAAACTCTAGGAATTTCTGAATTGGAATTAGAAAAATATGTCCTTGTCGCCATCTGGGGTTGCAACAAACCTCTAAAGAAGGTGCAGAAATCCACCAACCACAGTCCAGTGGACCGTTAAATTGGGCAGTGTTGAGAGGAATGGACCAAACACCTTGCAGGAGTTTGTTAAGATGAGTGTTTCAACTAATTCCAACAACCCAGACCACCTGGAAGTGACGCAGCATGTTCTAACAATTTTACCTTTTCTGGAGAGAAATTAAATTCTAATAAGGCTTGTTTTTTTTTTAACTGTGATGCTTATTGCTTTAAACGGTTATGCTTAAAAACTGTGGAGGGGGGATCCTCTCCTCTTTTTGGCACTTTACCCCTTACTGGTTCATATTTTAGGTAGGTGCGGTAGATTTGTCTGAAACGGTAGCAGAACAACAAATTTACGTGTGACTCCCTAATTTTTCTATTGCAAAGAATTACATAATTTTTGGTATAAATATACCGTTCATACTTATCTTCTAATCTGTTCAAGTTTCGTCGAAAAATGTTGACTGGGAACGAAGATATTAATTTTGTTAGTTTTGCTGAATTTTGCTGGAGTAAGGACTTTATCTCCAATAATATTCAGCAAAACTAAAAAATTATAATCAAATGTACAATTGAGAAAATGTATATATTTTCTCAATTGTACATTCAGCAAAATTCATCAAAACTAAAAAAAAAAATATATTCGTTCCCAGTCAACATTTTGTATGAATATATAAATTTAAAATATATATATATATACAAAATGTTGATTGGGAACGAAGATATAAGTTTTTTTTTTTTTGCTGAATTTTGCTGGAGTAAGGACTTTACCTCCAGCAAAATTCAGCAAAACTAAAAAATTATTATCTTCGTTCCTAGTCAACATTTTTCGACGAAACTTGACCAGATTAGAAGAAAAGTATGAACGGTATATTTATACCAAAAATTATGCAATTCTGTGCAATAGTAAAATTAGGGAGCTACACGAAAATTTGAGTAAATTTGAGCTGTTCAATTTTTTTTGTTCTGCTACCGTTTCAGACAAATCTACCGCACCTACCTAAAATATTAATGGTTGATGGTTTTGTTTG
>JAHWFP010112835.1:26300-78711 GCA_023313725.1 Lithobius niger
CTTTTGCCTATAGGCCGAACCATTCTCAACTTAGTCACCTCTTTATCGTTTTAGGTTTGGTTTTAATTTTGTTGTAATTCGTTGTATTTAGTTAGTTTTAGTGTGTTGATATCACTCCTTTTAAGGGCCGAACCACTCTCAACTTGGTGGCTTCCTGACCAGTTTTTGGCTTTGTTTATTTTGCTTTGTTTTTACACTTGGTTTATTTTTCGTGAATTGGACGTGAATACAATTTCTCTGCAATGTTGTTTTGATTTATCGTGATACACTAGTGTGTGCCTAGGCGTGCAAACGTCAGTATACACGTTCTCATTGTCGTAACTTTGGCCGTCCAATGAGAGACGATGCCGACAATACTAACAATGGTTATAACAATATTTTCGTACTTACGCGCCCTCCCACGCCATCCCTGTAACGCCCCCAGGCTCCAAACCATAAAAGGTACGCAGTTCGTATTGTAGTGCACCCATTCGTCCAATTTCATAGCTGGAAGCCTTCCAGTTATCTCGGAATCCATGACACACATTTAGTAACACATTTTCAACGTTATTGAGGGGCAGATTTTGCATTGAAAGTAGCATAGATGGCACTCAAACACGAGTTAATTTTTGTCAGGTGGGTCATTGCTCTCGTTTTCAACACAATTTTAGCTTTTGTACCGCATTATTATTTTTCCCCAAGTACCTGAAATGTGCCCAACTATGCTTCAAGATATAAGACACTGACGCAATGGCGTCGCGCTACAATAGTTTACAACCTCTACAATTGACTTGATGTGATGTTTGTTGGGATGTTTGTTGCCTAACTTGGCGCGACACACTAGCGTGTGTCTAGATACCTTTTTTATGGCTATGGCATTGCGCTACAAAGGTTTATGTCCTCGACAATTGAATTGAGGTGACGTTTGTTGCTTTACTTGCTGCCACTTTGAGACAATTCAGCTCTGAAAGCCTGCATCTACGAAATTCTGCCTCATTCAGCGTCATTGTATTGTTTCTAGCTGCCAATTTCGAGGCCTTTCACAACTAAAGAGGAGTGTGGTTAAAAACTATTTGCGTTTAGTTGGACACGGATTCTGTTATTTTATCCATCAACAATCAACTTTTTAGCAAAGCCATAACACGTGCACGAAGAAAGGATCTGGCGTTTACTGAGTGGCATTGTTTCTTAATTACAATGGTTAAAACAATGTAAAAGAATCAAACTGATCGTTCAGGATCCATAACTCCGGAATGGCGCGACCAATTGAAGAAGTCGTCTCTGTGAGGATGAAGGCTAAGGAAATTTCTGGCTTAGATCATGTTTCATATTTTAGGTTACGTGCCGTAGTTTTTTCGAAACGGTGTTACACAAGAAGAAGAAAAAGAACCAGAACAACAACAAGAAATGAACAGTTTTCAAAACCTATGTGTGGCTCCCTACTTTTGCTCTTACACAGAATTGCATAATTTTTGGTATAAATATATCTTCCATACCTATCGAATATCGGGCGAAGTTTGGTTGAAATATAGTGAATAGGAACGGAGATATTACGTTGTAGTTTTGCTGGAATGAGACTTCAATCATACGTATACGCGCATTCTCCTAGCACCGAGTAGGATACACTTATTTGGGATCAGATCCACGCAGCAAATTCATCATGCACTAAAATGGTGTTCTAATATGAACGGATGTGCCCTGTAACAATCCGGAACAAAAGAAGTATTGCTTTAATAATTCTGGCTGTTAGCCGAGTTGAATAGTTTCCAAGATGGTTGAGTAACAATCAGTGCATGCACGATCGTTGCTGCGGTCTTGTAGCACTTGGTATGAAAACGGAGAAACAGGCTATCTAGCCAAACTGAGAGTAAGAGTGGCGCCCTCCATTGAAAACGCTATTTACTTCCCTAATAAGGTCAAACATCAGGGGTTCCAAGGGAGTGGGAGCAGGGATGGTGGTATTCAGACCACACTAAGGTGAATTCGGTAGGGCATGGGTGGGTACCAGAGAGGCTTGAGGGGGTCTGACCACATAACGTGGAAATGTAGAGGGTGGGGGGTTCAGGGGCTCAGAAGGGGGACAGTCGGCGACGGTTTTCAATTCCTGCTGTCAAGTAAATTAATTGCTTGTGCATGCAGGAACCAGCTAGACCACCGGGGTACAGCTAGTGTTTGTAAATTCACCTAAAACTTAACCTGAACTAACATTTTATGGTTTGCCTCGTTTCCAGGCTAAGTCTTGGTTCCAAAAAGAGAGAGAGATAATTTTGTCAGGTAGTTCCAATCGGAAATTCCTAAGTTCTTTCACATACCACAATCGACATGAGCACGAGGCATAACGAGCCCTTCTGTACTTGAAGGTGCCTGGGGTGGCTGAGATCAGGTCCAACCCTATGTTCTCTTGTTTATGAGGTAATCAGACCACCTTGCCCAATACGTGAGTTCAAAGGGTACAAAAGGATTTTATAGCGAGCGTTAACCACTCCTGATCATCTTCCCACGTCGAAGCCCTAAGGCCGTATGTCTCAAACGTGAACTAACCATGCGACAATAAATGCAGCAAAAATAATAATCCAAAGCAACAAGTAATATTGTTTGTTTGATTTTAAGGATTACAGTACAGTGACATTTCATAATTGGCAACAATGGCTAGAAATAAAATTATGGTGATTCGCATTTGTACTCTCTTGCTTTCTAGACGACACCCCTAACCATCTTAGATTGTATGATCCAGTTATTACTTGATAAATGTTGTAGGACTAGCGTTTTTTCTTTATCTTGGCTACTTCTGGTCTCGTAAAGTTCGTAAAAGTAGCCTTTATGTGCACGAATTTAATTTCACGAATTATTCTTAAATAGAGCGTGGCTCACAAAAAAATGGGTAGCCTGTGTTGGAAAAAGAATGAAATTGGAACAAATTTTAGTTCTTGTTCGGTGTAGGCATGATGCACTAGGATATTTATTGAAGTGTGTCAGGGCTAGATCAAACAAAAGACTTTTTCAAAAATGTCGAAAAAAAGGACCCACTTTATTGGAAACAGAATGGGATTTGATCCAGAAAAGTGGTCCCTATTTGCACTTTTTTTTCTTCAATAACTTTCAAAAATATTTTGGACTTGAAAAAAATCTGGTTGTGCTTTTGTCTGTGAGCCACCCTTTATAATTTCCTGTGAAATATTCTAGAATTTAGGCTTTTTTCTAATGATAATGTGTGATACACGTGAAGAAAACTAGGATGCGATCACACAATAGTAATTGTTTGTTGCGGAATTGAAAAGTTAAGCATCTGGCAAGCTGTTTTTTTTTATTTTATATTCATTTTTCTTACTATTTTTTTTCAGTGAGCAGCATTACAGTTACATGTAAAGCTTAACACTTAAAAAGTTTGGCAATAAAACGATATTTAAAAAATTGTTTAGCTGATCAATTTTTTCTGAATTTGGGAACATAATTTCTGAATTGCTTCGTATTAACTACAGAAAAGCAGAATTTCAAAGAAAAATATTGTTCACCAATATCTTTCAAATTTTCAACAGTCAGTTTTCTGGAGACCGAGTGGCTCAGACGACTGTCTTCATCAGGCAACTACTGAACCTACAACTCTACAATTCTGAATTGCTTAGAGTTGGCGGCTTAAAATTTGTACCATGGAAAGCTCTTTTGGACTTACCAAAACATTGTACTCAAAAGAGTGCTTAAATTTTATGATATGGTAGTTTTAGAATTATCATCATCGTGGAAATATTTGACCAGCTATTATTTAAGACTCCACACATGCCTTTAAAACAAATACATAATTTTGCATTACGTAAAAGTGATTTATTGTCGTAATACCTATTCCAGTTTTTAAATGCAGTGCAAATACTCAGTCAGATTAAAGTTTATTTTATAAAACTGTGCAATTCTTGGTACTAAATGTTAATCTTTATCTCACACATTTGTTTTTTTATTAATAGGGGTTCGCTGTTGGCAATGGCCTGTTTAGTTGGCGACTGAATGAGAACTCAAAGGTTTTTTTCTATTACTACCATGGACTCATTGGTAAAACGTAAGTTACTCATGAATTCACCAATCTGTGAGTTACTTCATGCAGTGCATCTAAGAACTGACATTTTGTTCTGGTTTTCTCTTTTGCCTGTCTAGCGTGTGGCAACAACTAACAAAATACTGTTGCTCTGGAAGTGCTGCTCAAGAGACGTGCAATTTTTTTGACAATAGTGATAAAACCTGCCAGGATACGGTAAGTTAATGTAGGCATGCCTGCTATGCATAAATGCAGGATGATGCACACACACACAAAAAACCAATAACTTGAAATTTTTCGAAGTCCAAAGTTTTTTCTAGGTTATAAAAAAAAGGGAAAGTAGTAATCAATTTCCGGGATCCAAAAACTAGTTACGAAGTTCTTTTTCAAAAATTTTGAAACCTGTGACCCACTTTTTTGGAGTCAGAATTGGCATTTGGCCCAGAATAGAAATCCCTATTTGCAATTTAATTTTTTAAACTTTGAAAAATATGTTAGAATTACCGTAAGAAATAAATTTTCAAATTGTGCCTTTTTTTGTGAACCACCCTGTAGTTTTCATCATAGTAAATGTCTGCTGTTTAAGTTGAACATTGAATTCGAAATTTGTCCAATAACTGCATTGTAATTGAATTGAATTATAGTTTGATGGCCTAATTTGTAGTAATCTACTTATTTTTTCAGCTACTTCAAATGGACTATACGTTAAGTGGGCTGAACGATTACAATATATATGACAAACTTGCCGTTCCATCGGAGCCACTAACCAGGTTACAAGAGAGCAAACGCGTTTTTAATTTTTATGATTTTAAGGACCAAATTCCTGAAAAGGTTTGTTTCCTTTACTATACATTTTAATTTTAATTTGCATTTGAGTCAGTGATGTGCCGTGCCGTAGAAACAATTATTACAAAAAAGGGCAGCTTGGTAAGTGTAGTTTCTCTGGTTGTTTTCCAGTATTTCTTCCCCCTCCTTATCAATTACAAGCATCGTACCCGGCTTCGCCCGGGGATTTGTTTGACCCGTGGTTGTTTCCCAGTATTTTCTCGGCGCTGCCTGATCAGTGCTGCAACAGTCGATTTTTGTTTGTGTAACACTCCCCCTTTCCACCAATCCTCTCCCTCCCCTCTCCCTCTCCTCTTGGTTTCCTTGCCTTCGTCCTCTGTGCTATACGTAGTTAAATGTGGATGGTAATTTGAATTAATAGCAAACACCCCCCAGAAATTCTCTTTTAGGTTCAGTTAATGCGTAATCGTATGCTTAATGGTAACAGCCCACTCCCGCCCCACTCCCAGTCTTTCCGATGCCATGCGTACCGTGTGAAAAAGAAGTATGCATGGCATCATGTAGAACTTGCCTTGAGATAACCACGGTGTTTAGTTAGAAAGATAATTGTTAGACCAAATTGTTAGTCGAGGCAACAATGTGGCAATTTCAACTTCTTTTCAGGGCACCAACGTCCCAGTTTCAACTTCAAGCCTAAGAATTGACAAAATCGCACATTTTCATTGTTCCCCTTCCGGGGGTCGTTGCGGTTGCTTCACTTCTGCTCTGCTAATATCAGAGTTAAAGGTGTTACCAAAAAGAGGAGCTGAAGCTAAAAATAGAGTAAAAAATTGATTTTGTATACATTAATGATTGTAAGTAGTGTGATGATTTGTGACTGGGCGGTAGAGTAGGAGTTGTCGTATGTGGTGATTTTGCTGTGATATTTTGCTAGTGATGTTGTTACAGTTTTGCATAGTTTTCTTGTGATAGGAAGCATGGCAATAGGCCCAAGCTCTAATAAACAAATCAAATCAAATCAAATAAATACCGTCTCCTACAGCTTAATTGTTGTAATATCTGTAGGTCTATTTAACGTCAGCATTTATCCACCGCTTGGTGTAGGTGACAGTTGTCATCAAAAAGCTTCAAAGGGTTTTAGCGAACGTAAACAGTTTCCAGACAATTTTCATCCACTGAAATTGCAACAATAAACTGGGCCCTGAACGACGAATACCCCTTCATTCCTTGGATATTCCGACGATGATGCTAATAGTGATGATGTGAAACAAAACGGCTGCATGGTGGACAAATTCTTTTTTTCTCTAATAAATTCATCACTAAATAAACTATAATCACTAAATAAATCGAGCATACTAAGAGCTTCCATGACGAAAGTCACGCTTGGCGAAGTCGGGCTTGACTGCTAGTATAACATATAATAATTTCAACATTAACATCTTACTACATATATTTTATATGCTGCAAAAAAAAAGCTGATATCTATTATGTCATTTCGATATTTAGTGTGCCACAGTCTTGAAATAGGCTTTTCATTGGCCTTTAAAAGCTTTAAAAAATCCTTAAAAAGCTTTCTAAAAAACCTGATGAGTATGAACCCTATATATTTTGTACTTTGCATAAGTCTTGTGTCTTTACTCGTTTTTTTTTATTTGAATATTATTGCTTTTTTTACTGCATCCTATTTCAAAGCTATCTGTTCTGTCGCTTTTTGGTTTTGCATGTCATTCTGTTACTTTTTGCATTTATTCAAATCTACAACAATAGAAAGATAAATGCAATGTATAATGATTAGATGTATTTATCTACACATTATCATTACCAAGGACAGGATCACCGTTACTTAACTGCTAATGAATTTATTTGAGACCTATGAGAAAAAACTTATGAGGATTCGCTTCAAAAAATAAATATCTCTGTTCTTATAAGTGAACACGTCAAAAGTCGATGCGGAACTTTGGCATTTTATTTTGTTAAGTTCTAAAATTCTGATGTTCTGATGTAGTGCACCTACTTTTTTTTTGGGGGGGGGGGGGGGGGGGGTAATATTTTTTTTCCTTGGTGTAAAAGTTTTCTTACAGGAAGAGTTGAAGAATTATTGAGAAAAATGCATATTTTGGAACCTGGTTTTCGCAGTTGTGAAACGTGATCGAATTTTGAAGGTTTTAATGTGTGGTTGTGATCTACGGACCTGCCTGCTCAATAAAATAGTGTATGCTACCAAAAAGAAAAAAAAAATGTTTTAGAATATTCATAATCAAAGAATTGGCTCATGTTTCTGTTTATTAAAGTGAAAGACACGTTGCTTTTCTTGTTTTATACCACATTAGCTTACATGTATACCAGTATGCAACTGAACCAAGAGTGGAAATACTCCGAGTTCACAGTGTAAGCAAAGTTAATCTATACAGTCAGACATTCTTTTCAGAACAGAAGCCTTCCTTTTGTTTGTAGCCAGCATAGTAGTGCAAAAACAGGCTGCTGTTAGCAACAGAATGGCTTATTGAAAGCCCAAAGAAAAAAAAAGTAAACACAGTTTGGCTTGCGTGCAGTTTGTGATACGGAGTGATGTGGTGTAACGCCTTACAGACAACACACAAATTTCAAGGTTTTTGCTTTGATTCCATGTTTTCACTACTGCATAGCTAGGGAAATATGCAGTGGGTATTACATATTAGCACTGGTGATCAGTGGTTGCTTGAAATCAGCCCTACTGAGTCAAGAGGTTCAACTTGTTGCGATGAACCCCAAACACCAACTGGAGATCTAGTGCCAGACTCGTTGCTTTGATAGTCGCCCGAACAAAACACTCCCACCAGGAATTAAGCAACTGGTAACAGGCCGCAAACACAAAGCGGTTCCAACTATTTTAGCAGATGGGCGTTCTCCGTGCGTAACAACAGTTTGCTCGGTCAATAACAGCGTTGGCAGCTATTGGTCATTTGCCTTGTTGCTCACGTAACGGCAAGGTGCACCGTGAAGTGTTGACTTCACAAAGTTCATTGCATTACTACGTACCACCTCGTTACATACTCTTCCCCTAATGTTTCCTTAGGCAAAGGAAAAACCAACCTTAGTAATACCCACAATCACCTGACCACTTAGTAGGAATAAAATTCAGAATAAACCATATTTATTGATGGGTTCTCTTAATCTACACAGTATCACTGGGAAAAAATTGTTAACTCACAAATTCGATGTTTCACATATTGACTTCCTCCGATCCCTTAACGAGGATTGGGTACAAAAGCTAAATTTCCTTTTCAAGTTTTAAAATAAAACAAAATAGTAATAAAAAATAATTACTATTGAGTTGAACCAGAGGTGTACGTTACGAGTTGAAAGGATGGGAGCAGCCAATGAACTTCCATATAGTTTTATTCTTATAAGGGCCCAGTCCAGCTAGACATGGCAACCTCAGTTTATCCCTTAGTCGACAACATAATAACAGACTGGTGCAACAATAACTACAATGACCATCCGTGGATAACACATGCACATGCCGTCTCCAACAATATTCATGAAATTTCAGATGTTTTTACACTGCACTTCGTTCTTAGTTGGTTGCACTCATACTTCTAGAGTTCAGATTGTTGAGAAGTACCAAAAGGTTTGCACATCTATTTACAGTTTTACCAAAATCCTCATTTTTCTCACCTCCCTCTTCAATGTCGGAAATATCCATGAGTAGCATGTAAGCGTCCCGTCCATCGTCCTGTTAAAATTGATAGCCTCTCCAGTAACAAATTTTCCACAGGGGTTCCCGAAATAAGGTCAAGATATCGGTTTTACTCACTGCAGGTGCCTCAACTGTAGTTGAAAGAATGGCACCCTCCCCCCCATGAATCCTCCAAAGCTGATGACAAGTCGTTTGCATGTGCACGTTTTCTGCAAATGGCGCTGGGATGTCTTGGTTATACCAGACGCAACGTGTACTCTTCCAGTTCTTTCTTCAACTATGTAGCAGACATCGTGGGAAATGGTCGGATCCAGAAGCCTTTTCTGACATGAGGAACTTTCCATACTTGAGTCGAAACATGTTTGGTATCATTGGACGTATGGTCTTCCTTCTCTGTGGTGATGTCCATGTCCACTCTCTGCTGACTGCTGTCCCTTCTCATTCCCTCTACATCTACTGGATTTGGGCTTCTTGCTGTAGTCCCATTGTGGAGCCGGTCGTCTGCAGCGTGGGTCACCCGGTTGTTTAGGGTTGTCTCATTGGGTGCTCCAGTGCATGGCCGGCTTGAAGCGGTGGCAGACTTTGCTTCTGACCTCCCACTTGGACGTGGCTTCTCGTGGCAGTGGTAATTACCACACTCTACCTCCGAAGTGGCCTCCTTCTTCCGTTGGTTTTGATGCTACAGGGAGGTTCAGGCCTGAGCACCTGCCGTGTTAGGTGTCATGTTTGCGGGTATCCTCCCTGGTGGCGGCTGTGGCTTCAATCACTGCAGAGGTGGCTTCTCTCCCCTTTCTATCTTGCTGCTTTTGGCTTCTAGTTGCCATAGACAGGGTCCATCCTTACTGGAATATTGGTTTGCCGTCCTTCCTTCTCTGTCATCTAAATTTTGCTGATTTGAGGAGCTACCTCCAATGTTGGGTGCAATAATAATGCAGATGGTTTGAGTAGACCCAACACTTCATAGGGTCACAAATCGTGGGCAAAATGCAACTGCCCATCATGTTGTGTAAATGCTAAGCAGTGAGGATGGCATGTCCCCAAAAATCGTAGGGGAGGTTCGCCCCTTCTAGCACACACCTTTCACTTTCTTTTAAAGTGTACCTATTTCTTTTGGTAACAGAATTGTTTTAAGGCACTCTCACAACACTGTGCACGTGTTCTGTCCCGTTTACTGATAAGAAATCTGACAAGTTCTAGAACAAAATTCACCACCTCGGTCGATCAAGAGTTTGCCGAGTTTCTGCCCACCCTTGGTTTGCTGGTGGCAAACCAAGTGTGGGGCCACAGGGGTTTTCTCCTTTTATAACCCCAGTGGCTTCTGATTTTTCACGCAGTAGATGCGTGTAGAACAGCCTCGAATATGCGTCAATAATTACGCACACATACTTGTGTTGTTCTGTGGAAACCCCACATGTACCCCCTAGGTCGGACGACCACCAATCCAGTGTGTACCTGACATCGATCCTACCCACGGCTTTATGTGTCAGATGCTTGAACTTTCCTGCCATACACGTATGACAAACATCGACAGGCACCCCAGTGACCTTAGGACACTTAAATACAACCATTTCCAACATTTTAAGTAACCTCGGGTAAGACACATGTCTGAACCTCTGATGTAGAATATTAATGTCGACAGAGACTTCGGATATGGTGGGAGTGAAAGTACAGGAAGGAAAAATCGTCTCTGAGAACGAGGATGACACATCACCTGCATGTATAATTGTGCATAGCACTGTCCAAGCCAGAAGGTTGTTCAACATTACCGTCCTTCAAATCCATGCTAGAAGGAGATAGGGGAGGAAAAACGCCACTCACACACTGCCCCCCTTGCTGAGTGCTTGAGAGAAGCAGTCTGGGAACCAGACAGGCAGGAGTTGCCCCAGGAACGGCCCATACAGGGCATGAAGGCGGAGAAGGTTAGAGCATGTTTCCCCGACACCACACAAAGTTACATAAGAATTATTCAATTGTTGAACATCAGCACCTTGCCCAGACATGGATTCGTTCAAATCTGGACTTTCACCCAATGATTCATTAGGAACTGGAAAAATATCCCCTTCTAAATTACTAGAAGTCTCAGTAGATAAGCTGTTAACACCATCATAGATAGGAGAATTCAACACACTAGGCCGACCAAAGTCCTCAGCAGGCACGGCATCAACGTTTGCATCACCAAGCCGTTCAGCATGGTGCCTCTGGACTTAGTACAGAAATGGGAGCAGCCTCGATTGTAACATTCAGAGACGATACAGACTGAACTGGGGGATTTGGAAAAGACTCAACAAGAGAAGAAGTGCGCAGAAGGAGAAAAATTAGGGGTGTAAATGGTGACGTTTTGGACAGAATTGTAGTGAATGGTTGCGCTTAGAGTAACAGACACGGACACTGATTTGTGCTCTTGGCCTCTGATTACCCTTTCCCTCTCCATCCTTGGTTTGCCGGGACCCGCAACCAGACGTGGTCGCCACCTTACACAGCTTCGAACCCGAAGGTTGCTATATCGTCTGGTGGTCGACTTATATCTCTCCAACTCGTCTAGTAAGGTATGGTTCTGCCTGCCCTCCAGAGCACGTCCACACACCAGCTTGGATATCTGGCCAAGATGTAGCTCTTAACCCTGTTTTATAGCTGGTTAATAAAGGCTACATCGTGAGCAGCTGCGATGTGATGCTCGCAATTAAGCACTCCTGAACTTGTCGTGCGGGCAGTGAAGCACATTAAGGGGTTACTTCTTAGGGACGACCTGTCCCTGGTTATCTCTTAGGGCCAGGCTGCCGCTTCCCCTGCCCATTTCCATCGATTTAGTTCGAAATATATGTAGCTAAAATATTATTTACAACTCTACTTACGTAAATTATTTAAATTTGTTATACTTTAAATACTTGTTACTGTTTTATAGCCAAAGGTTAGGTTAGGTTTTGCCAAATAGCTGAAATTATTTACAAATACGTACAAGTGTATTTCTAACCCATCCCTGTAAAAATTTACCCCTTGTTTCATTCATTCATAGGCTTTACCCCCCTGGTTCATTTTCCTAGTAAAGGAAAATGTTGCTATGTTTTTCACATAGCACCAAATTTATTGGATTTCCTGCTGTAAACACAGAAAGCACAATTAGACGCTCAATACTTTTAAAAACAAAACCCTTAAAAATGTCTCGTGTGCAAGTATTTATTCAAAATGCACAGTAATATTATGAAACACCTCTTGCTGAAAGTTTCGAAAACCAAATTCTAGCTTGTAGTGTACTGATGCACAAAGTTGACACATGATTGTTTAAAAAAATCATTTGTTTAACGAAACCGTAAGTCAAGATAACGTTGTGAGAAGTAACATTTTCGTTGTATTGCATATAAGTTTACCAGTCTTCAAAACAGATGTTATGCAAAGATCCGCACCAAAGTTCATCAAAGTCAGGGCCATAATCACTGTTGTCATGTTGAACTGTCTTGTGTGAATCATCCACGGGCTTATCATGTATGCTTGAGTTTTGCTGCATTTCATCATCGTTGAGGATCTTCTTAGTTTGTTCGTCGTTATTATCCAACATATTTACATCATCATCTGATCTGTATCAGGTTGGAATTCCGAGATCATATCACATGCCTGCTCTTCAACTGCATCTTTAGTAGCCTGAGACATTAAGTACTCTACTGGCATTTTGTCATCATCGCAAATTTCCACAGATGTCATTGCCTCTTCTACAATATGATCATCACGTTTTTCCCTAGCCATGATTGAGGCAATGGCAGCATCCAATTCTGCCTGACACACTTGAGCAGTTAACGCGTTTCTACTAGCGGGAATAACTGGTGTAAAAAGTGTTGGCTCCACCCAGTCATGGTATGTACCAAAATGGCAGTCCTGCCCTTACGTAGTGTTCTTCCTTGTAATAGGTAGGCATCTGGTGTCCTCATTCATGTATACAGGCATCGGGCTGCGTGGTGTTGCCACGTTAGTACTGGCAGCTGAAACCTGCACCCGACCGTTCCTTCGTTCTTCTCGCTTGGCCCATTCGTATAAGTTTTCTCGTGAAGTTACCAGTTTTAGAAGGCATCCATCCTCCATTTTTGTTCCACTTTTATCTCTCTTTTGTGCAGCCTCCTTGGCTGCCATCATCTTGATGGATGCCCTTGCAGCTTTTTCATCATCATTGCTTAAGATTTCGAGGGTGAATTTATTTTGCGACTTTCTTTCAGCTTAAATGTTACTGTTATCAGCACAGGCTTTTCCAACGGTGGATCTTTCCTCAGTAGAGCTTCTTGTTGTTGTACATGACGTGTTGTGGCCTCAAAGCTGGAATCCCACTTGGGTACAACTTTTGGCGTACCTCTTCTTTTTGTTGCTCCACTGATAATGTAAGATGGCGCATTTGTTGGAAAAGCATAATGCACATACATACTAGCATGTTTGGAACGTTTCTGCTTTTGTTGTTTTGGAGGCGTCTGTAGCATGACCCCATCCGTAGCTCGCCTATCTCGTGTTCTTTTAGCATGCAACAGTTCTTTCAACTTCATCCTACTTTTCTCCAAGGCCTCTTCTTGTTCCAAGATGGAAAGCTCCGCATGTCGAATTTCTCTCTAGACCCTGCGATATTCCAATTTCCAATTCCAATTTCTTCAACTTGTCCTCATTTTGCAGCCTCAATTCAGCCACCTGTTGTTTTTCCTCTGCTCGGACCTGTCATCTCTCCTTTTGCTGTTGCAATTTTCTGGCTCTCGTTTGGTCGGTTTCCACATGCGATGCCGGGCGACCTCATTTCCTAGCCGTCTTTGTCCCATTTTCTTACCGTGAAGCTTCTCGGGTCTCCAACTCACCCTGACAAATCCATCTAGCATTGACCGTTCGTCTGACTTCTCTGCCGGTCGCCACTGGTACCTATACCTAGCCATCGTTTCTGCAAATTGGTTCGTGAGGTGTTTTAATGGTGGAAGAGACGTACTTGTCACACAACTGAATGCTTGATGGTTTCGAGTCAAAGTGTAACTTTTATTCCCCTACATCCTTCATATACTCCTCTGTGTTCGCTAGTGCTGGGGTCATCATCGATCACGCATTGGTAGAAAGTCCCTATCTTGTCTTTAGCCCCAGGCAATCCATGCGCACGTGCATTTGGCAGCCTTGCTATCCCGTAACCTTCCTTCACAAGAAAAATTGTTAACACGTGCAAAGGTACAAGTTTCTCCCTTGCCGTATTAAAGCCTTTCGTCTGGTCAAAACGTCTCTCCATTCATTGGCACCATAGGTGTATGTGAGTGCTTAACGAACAGTCTGGTTGTCAACCTATGTCGGTTTTGTCAGCTATCCTCGTGCATATATAAATATAAAAAAAAATTAAAATTAAAATTAAAATTAACGGGGTCCTAGATGTAGTGAAATCGTACACCCATCTGACACCATGATAATCCCGGGCAAGGGCTCCCAGGTGTAGCGAATGGTAGCGCTTAGAGTAACAAAGACGGACACTGATTTGTGTTTTTGGCCTCTGATTACTCTTTTACTCACTATCCTTGGTGTGCCGGAACCCGCAACCAGACGTGGTCGCCACCTGACACAGCATCGAACCCGAAGGTTGGCTGTTTCTTCTGGTGGTCGACTTATATCTCTCCAACTCTTCTAGTAAGGTATGGTTCTGCCTGTCCTTCAGAGCACGTCCACACACCAGCTCATGTATGGGGTATCTGGTCAAGATGTAGCTTTTAACCCTGCTTTTACAGCTGGCAAATAAAGGCTACATCGTGAGCAGCTGCCACACGATTGCACAAGACACTCTCAATAACTCTCTTATTGAGCACTCCTGTACCGGTAGTGCGCGCAGTGAAGCTCCTTAAGGCGTTGCTTCTTAGTGACGGCCTGTCCCTGGGGATATCTCGTAGGGCCAGGCTGTCATAGAATTAGTAGGCGGCAAACGAAATGTCCCATTAGACTCGGTTAAAAACTGAGTAGGCAGAATAATAGCATACGAATCGTGTAAGTGGTTGATGCGTTTTGCAAGCAAACTAAACCTGTAAGTTCTCTGGCGTTGGGGAAAATAAATTCCATTGAGCCGCATATTCCCGTTGAATCCAGACTGGATTAAATGAGAAGCAGAAATCAAGTTGTTGGTGGCCCATGGCATATCCATCACGTTATCAAGAGTACTTGGAACACTGAAAGGGCGTCCCTCTTTATTAATGCCCATAATTGATATCGATCCCACGGGCAGACCCTCAACAAAAGTTGCGTAGGCAGCGAGCTTAACTTTGACAACCCTACATCTATCTCCATCCACGTGTTCACACAATTTTTGAACACTGACACTGACGCATAACTGTCTACTTCAAACTTGATTACAGTTACTCCACGAAATGGTGGCGAAACAGCTACTACAGACTCCGCAACATCTTGTGAGAAAGGGTGCGCATCAACTGCACAGACAGTAAAGCCAGGAGATTTGAGACAATCGTCATTGAGAGTCAAATCAAATGCGTAGAAGTCCTCATCGGGAACATCCTCTTGCTGAGGTGTGGAAACTGACGATATGTGTCTGCCGCTTGGAAGTTACGCTCGGGCAGTTCATTGAAAGGCGGGCATTGCGGTTCATCACCCCGAGACGCATAATTAGGTGGTTGATTAGAAATGACTGCAAAGCATAATTCCTTGCCAAGGGACAAATTCTGGCTTCATGTCCTCATCCTCCACAAAATTCACAGGATTTGGATCCATTGGTGAGGGGACGGGGGCAATCATAGGAGGCAACAAGGTGTGAGGAGGTCCCACAATCCCACACCCATGGCAAAGCTTAATTGTATGCTGTGTTGCTTTCATATGAAGCTCCAGATTGGCCACAGAAGCAGGCAGTGGGTATCTGAGTGCAGCCTCATTTAAAGGTGCTACCTGACTTTGAGGGAATTCAAGGACCGATGAAGTTGAGTTTAAGTAATGCTGGTGGGTTCGGACTAACGAGTGTCAAGTGTCAAGAAGGCCGGGGTATTTTTCAGGATCTGAATAATAGTTTGGAGATGAGCGAAGGAAAATCCTTGAAGGAGATAAAGGCAAACTTCGGTTTCTTCAATGTTCCTGCCGGCCACAATGCAGCTATGGTAGAGATCTCTCATGCGGGTAATGTATGAAGTAATAGATTAGTTCGGTGAAATGGATACCCTTGTTAAGCTAAGAAAGCTAAGCAAGCGTCGTTTGCAGCGTCCTATGGCCTCTGCAGATGCGTCATTAAAGGCCTATTGCCTTAAAGGAAGGGAGTCAACCAAATTTCGGTTCGTGCCACACACTCTAGCTGCATGGACCAAATACTGTAGTTTTCTTCTGTGACATGCGCAATACCCTTATTGGTGGCTGCCGGAACGTATTGGACAGGCAGAGGATGTGATGCGACATTAAAGCAATTAAACGTCATTCTTGGAGTACACAATTACAAAGCCGAAATAACAGTTAAAAAAAATTAAAAAAGGCAAATAGTTTCGAACACTATCAACAAAGTCGTTTAAAAATATCGGTTGTCAAAGCCAAAATGTGTATCATATGTGACTGATTTGTCAAGCCATGAAGCGCAGGCTGCAGGAGTCGTGGAACCACTCGGAAAAACGACACAGCAAAAAAAAAAAATGTTCGGCGTAGCCAGTTTTGGCAAAACAGTGCAAAAAACGCATCAAAAATTGGAAAAAAAACGGCCAAGGAATCACAACAGCAGAGCAGAATTACAGTACGTTTAGGTTTGTAGCCTAATAAGACATTCTCAAAAATATGTGCAAGTCAAAAAAATTGACAAAGCAGACGAAGAAACGTTCACCAAAATTTAGATTAGGTTCGACAACACACCTATAAAAAACGTCGTCATAAGCGTAAAAAACTATGTCTGTAGGTACAATCCCAATTTTAAAAAATGTATTCATAACGTCACCGCACACGATGACCAAAAAAATTCGGAGGGCCGCAGAAAATACGACGAGAAATTTACGTAGGGCCGACACAGCGTGGTTCAAAGTTCGTAGAAAGAGTCAGAAGACGTTAAAATAAATATAAAAAAAAACGGGATTTGCAATTTCGTAAAACACATCATGTTTAGGGCAGACATTCAGGAGAAATTCCTGTAGCTGTGGAGCAAAAAAACAAAACCAGAGAATGTTCATGCTGTACGCATGTTCAAAAGTAAACACCGTATTTGAAAGCTGTGTGCAGTGAACTTGAGTAGGGTCAAACAGGGATAGTATTACCATCAGAAAAAATGTAGTACATTTCAAATACCAGGTAAAACAAAAGAGTTTGGCTAGAACTAATTTGCAAATAGTTTAACACAGGAGGCATATCGCAGACACAAGAAAGCACGTTGTTACGAAAATGGCTAAAAAAAAATAATGTAGCAAGCACTGGGGGAACACTGGGCTTGGGTCGCATTAGCCGGAAAAAATAAAGAAAGTTAAATCCGAGTAGCGGAAAGGGAAATTTTACGTGAAAAAACAGTTATATTTTTTCCTTTTGTCGTGAATATTTAAAGACAGGTCTAATTCGGCGCATCTACTTAAGTCAGTGGCATTTTACTACTGCAAGGAAGATATATAGCAAGCACAGGGATAGGTTTAACTTTAAGAATTGCCACCGGCCAAAAAAGAGAAATTCACAACCACGGGTATGCTTGTATGGAGCCCTGTAAGTGACATGAAGAAAATAAAACCTTCTTGTATATACAAGTTGGTGTTCTAGCATATACAAAGTACCATCTTTTGTATACAAGAAGCTTCTTGTATATACAAGATAGTACCTTGCACAAGAGGCAAAAAAGCATCTTGTATATACAAGGTAGCACCTTGTATATAAAAGACGGTTTCATTTTTCTTCGTGTCGCTTACACGGATTCGTATGCTTGTACTCATTTGACCACGACAGGTATACTTGTAACCACTGCTACCACAGCGAGAAACGAACCTGCGCGAGTGTTATCCGAACTACGTACACGCAAGCCAGAAACTGCTTTCCAACGGTATACAAAATAGACAAAAACCAAAGAAAAATATAAGGCAAAACGAAAACGCGAAGACTAAGCAGGAAATAACGCGTTAGTAATAACACAGTAAAGTTGTATTGAGCAACAGTGTGGGATTGACCCGGTTTATTATACAATTCAAGCATATTTATATCAGTACTAAAAAGTAAAGCGTGTTTACACTCTCATCTAGGAAGCATCCCTACTTGACGTCACAGAACGTTGACAAGTGATGTGTGCATTGCAGTTCACATACACTACAGTAGTGAAGAAAAAGAGAGACATTTGAGCCTCAAATGAGCAGCAGCAGTTGCGATCATTCCTCATGAAGGTGTGGGCATCATCATTGTCTGCCTAGCAGAACTACACAATAATACAAGAAAAAATGTTTTCCTTATATGGGCTCTTGACTGTTCTAATAGAAATAAATATGTTATTAGTTACTCGCTTATGTATGAGCCATCGTTTGTTACAGGTTAAAGCTGATTCACTTTGTAACATACGATGGTTCAAACAATAACGAGCAACCATAGCACATTTATTTCTATTACAACAGTGATATGTACATATAAGGTAACCATTCTTTCTTAAAGCAGGGTATAAGTGGTAAGTTTTCTAATTTGGCATACTGAACAAGAGAAACCCAAAGTGCGCATGTAAAGTCAACACTACCCGACATTTCGAGCTGACTCTTGTTCAGTATACTTCGTTCCAGCGCTTACATTTTCCTATTCTAATGTGGCAGACATCAGCTAGTGCTGAACACAAAAAAAGAAATTAAATGTAAGGGTTAACGTGACATTGAAAAAAAATAACATTTGATCAGCGCAGAGTATATATGTCACACGTTCGCGGCGTACTCGGTGCATGAAGAAAAATGAGACGCAACCTCTTGAAGGTGGTTTGGTAACAAAACCCGATCCCTTAACATAGATGGTTGGGATTTTGTTATCTTCCTTGGCATGCTGGCAAGCTGCCATTTGACTAAGTTAGTGAGAAAGTTAGAGACTTGTCACGAGTAGAGTAAATATTTCTTTTTCTTCTTATCCCTACAGAGGTTTAGTAGCAGTGGACATAGTGATGTGAAGATAGATCCTACCTGCATGACCACTGGTGACCCTACAGCATATGTGAACCAGAAAGAAGTTCGAGCTGCACTTCACATCCCCGCCGAAGTGCAATATTGGATAGCGTGCAAGTATGTGTTGCATCATGGTTTTGGCGTGTGAACGAGAATATAAATATAAACATTTTATACATAAACACACACAAAAAAAAATAACTTTGATTTTTCTTGTCTGCTGCCTCGTCACGTTTGGACCGGTATGCTGTTTAACTAGAATACTAATAAATAGACATAAATCGCTGGAAATAATATTAAGGAAAATTGAAAATAGGCCAACAGCAAAAATCATACACTATTCAGGTTGCTTACTGAACTACGTTATTTCTGGTGGATGATTTTCGCTGTTGGCTTATTTTCAAATTTCCTTAACTAGAATACGTTCAACTGGAACAGTTTAGGCTACTTCTATTCTGTGCTGCATCATGCATGTTCCATCGGCTTGAAACATTAATGAATTCATTTCCATAATATCGAATTCCACGAAGTGCAAGAAAACATAGGCAAATTCTAATTCTAATGAGATTACCGGCAACCAGCGATCATCTGTGGTTTTTCGAAGAGATAATAATGGAAAAAACTATCACCACCAATGGCGAACTACGACAGTGTTTTTCTTTAATTTCCGGCTGAAAGACGTCCACTTTCCTCAGCAGTCGGCACTAACTAAACAGAAAAACCTCGGCTTCACATTTCAGATTGCCTCCATTGTTAAACCTCGTTTCCGGACCTCTCGCTGTTTGTCAAATCCCAAGTGAGCCGTGGTTTGACTAGCTTGTCAATGCATCTGTATGTGCCGCAAGTCAGATTCGCTAGTTGTACGCCTCCGTTTTGGAATCGTCAGATAGCGATCGATTCTAATGCTCTGAGGTCGGGTTTATGTGTTCAAACGGCAACTGTCCTTGGCACGTAACAGTGGGGAGTCCAAATAAAAAGCCGCATTGAGATCAGTGGTCTTCAGTACTAGCAAAGTTTAAGAATGAACGCATTCTGAATTAAGAAGCCGAGGTTTTACGTTTACTTAGTGCTGACTTTTAAGGAAGATGAAAAACTTCGGAAGGAGACTGCTGAAGTTCTCCATTGGTGGTGAGAGTGTAGGTTTTTCCATCAATGAAAATTAATTCTAACTAGCTATATCGTTAATTCGCTTAGCTCACTCCATTGGCGTCGATCCACGCTTCCTGTAATTTCTTTGATAACAAGAGCATCACAAAATCGAAGTTGAATTATTTTGATGCAAACTAATTGCAATTAATGCTCACTGTTCGTCCATCACATTCCTAAGCACGCATGCATTCCATGACTGCTCATGACGTCATAGTTTTTTCAGGAAAAGTTGTTCAGGCATAAAACGACCTATGACGCATGAACAAACGTCATGAGGGTAAAAAAAAACTTTGACGTTATTTTTTCAGTTTTTCGCGTATTTGAGTGTTATAATATCAGGTTATAGCGACAAAATAGCCTAACCACAGCATAATTTAATTATCTTTCATTTGATCCTATTCCCATCTTTGTAGGTGTCTTCGTTCAAGAGCAGAAGAGGTACAAACACACTCACATCATATGTTTTTAATGATTTAGACTAGCCATATCTTTAATTCGCTTCGCTCACTCCACTGGCGTCGATCCATGCTTCATGTAATTTCTTTGATTCCAAGAGCATAACAAAATTTATGTACAGATTATTTCGACGCAAACTAATTGCAAGTGTATCTCACAGTTAGGTCATCGCATTCCTCAGCACGTCTGTATTTCACCTACTTCATTCAAAACATACGATTTGTTTGTTTGTACGTTTGTACGGCTTCTCCTCCAGAAGTAATCCCCTACGAAGGTGAGAGATGAAAGATTGATAGAGCGAAGCGAAACAATCATTGGAAAGGTTTAGTTTACGTAGAAATCGCTCGCTTTCCTTGCTCAATACGCACACCTCCACGTTTCAGAAACACGAATGTTTTGACACCCTTCAAAAACCAGGTCTACACCACATACAGATCTTAAAATTGGGTTTGTATTGCATGGAAAAATCAAACCCATAGAAATGGTTTTTAAAGAGTGTCAAATATTCGTGTTTCTGAAGCACGGAGGTGCGTGGATTGAGCAAAGAAAGTGAGCGATTTCCACGTAAACTAACCCTTTTAATGTGTGTTTCGGTTGTCTCTCTCAATCTTTCATCGCCGTACCTTCGTAAGGGATTACTCTTGGAGGAGATGTACAAACGTACAAACAAAAAAATCGTATGTTGTGCATGGTGTAGGTGAGATACAGACGTGATGAGAAATGTGATGAACTAAATGCGAGCAACAATTGTAATTAGGTTGCGTCGAAATGATCGACTTTGTGATGCTATTGGAATAAAAGAAATTACATGAAGCATGAACGATTGTAGTGAGCGAAGCGAGTGCTAGGTGCCTGTTCATTGAACAATTTTGTTTTACTTTTCAACAAGGTAAACAAAACTGAATGGGCAGATTGCTAACGTTCCTGTTATCCTTAGTCTTTTCGGTGTCCTTCAACCTACAATCTAAAATAGAAAATCTAAACAACGGAAAAGAGTCGAAAAGCACCATTTCTTTTTGGTAGAAACAACAATTATTTAGCAAGTTGAGGTATTTCCAGGTTAGGAAAATCATACTTTGTGAGAATCAATATTTTGATAACGGGGGAGGGGGACACTACGTAATTATGTGAAGAGCAATCCCTCCACGTATAATCTCAGTAAAAGGTCGTTGGGTGGGGGGGGGGAGGAGTTAAATAATCTGCTTGTCCTCTCAGTAAATAATAATAGCTACGGGGTCTGGTCGGAATTAGTCTTCTGCAGTCAGCACAAATAATTTAATGCCAAAAATACACGTATTTTATCACACACCAAAATTGACAAGAATTATTAAGCCTTTAATATGGAATTATATTTCATTGGTGTAATGTCACTGGGTTTCGAACCAACAAACACCAACGAACTATTAAGATACCCTTCTGTGTTGAGCCATTTTCCAAGGTCAGACAACAAGTGAGTAGAGTTCCAGATTTGGTTCAAACCCTGCCTGCGTCTTAGCTGAGTTTTAGCTGTTTAGTGTACAATTGTGGCTCTTGTTCCATTGTGTTTCTTTTACCCTAATACGAAGAATTTGCACAAGATTAATAAGTTTACGACAATTCTATGATGTTGGTTTTGTGTATTCTCCAGTGATTTTTAATTTTAACTCGAGCCAACTTTGTTTTAGTGACAAGTTAAACTATTCGAAGCTATACCATTCAATGGAAGAGCAGTTCAACTTCCTGTTGCCCAAAGTCAGAGGTAAGTAATTTTCATGTAACAAAACCTTCGTGGATAAAAATCCGTCTGCAGAAAAACTGGCAAGTTTAGTCTCCTCACGCAGAACATGATGGGTAATATTCGTTAGAGTTCAAATAACCTAGCTGAGTAAGGTTTGTAACTGTGCTGAGTGTTTCTGTTCCAATGGACCTAAGAAGTATTGTGCAGAAATGTTGACAGCCAAAGGTGTTGTCAGTAGACTGAACTCGTTAGGGTTCACACTGCTGCTTGAAACCTTAAGTTATTACTTTTCATTTTTGCATTAAAAAGCTTGGAAAATAACAAAAATGCAGCTCTTGGTCCTTAAACCATAAGTCCAAGATAAGTCCTTAATAAAGCCCTCCCCCCCCCGTTGCAGATGCAGCACGGTGATTCATCACGGAAAGTGGAAAGTTTCCGCGGGCAGATTTCACCCAAATTGACATCATTTCGCCAGTGTTCCACCTATTGTGACATTTCAATACTGTATTTAAATCGTCTTGACGAACCTCTTCATTGGTTCAAGAATCGAATCAAAAAATTTAACCCACGGAATTAGTGAAAACCAGTAAACGTGTGGGTAACCGGACTATAAAACCAATAGCTTCAAACAATTAGTTTCGACACAGTTAGTGTATCGGACAGTGGCAGTAAATTCTGCTACTGGCTAGAGACTGCTATTGGTTCATAATTTGTTTTTGTGAAAACAAAGGTGAATCTCAGATGAAGCCCGCATTGATGTGATGTCTTTATGTTCGTTTAGAATTTTAAGAATACATGTCTACCGTTTTAAAGCATATTTAGGTGGCCTTTTTTATATCACTGTGATTCCGCAAAAGGTCCTTGAATTTTGTGAAATTTGGTACTTGAAGTTCGTGAAGGTCCTTAAAATTGATTTAGGTAAAGTATTACGAACCGTCTTAGTGATATCTCAACTAGGAGTCGACATAAGATTTTAATCAAGGACTAAATTGGCAGTACGGTAACTCGCTAAGCACATCCTCACCTGGTATAATAGTCTTTATTTCATTTGAAGGGCTTGTGAAAAATATGTCTGATACAGCGTTTAATATTAATAATGTGCACTGGATAACTAACCATTCCTATGAAAATTGTTAAGACAAAAATGGTGTTGGGGTACTTGTACTAGGGAGAGGTCTAAGGGAGTTCTATAAAAATTTCTGAATTCCATAGTTGTCTTTAGTTTTAAATTTGGTCCACCTTCTACCCAAAGTGGCCCACTGAGCACTTGTATCTGACGTCCAGGTTTCTGACCCATTCAAATTTCAAGGATACGTTGGTCATTTCAGCCCCAAAATAATTTAATCATTGGGTTTGCTGATGAGTCTGTTACATCTAAGACCCAGCTATTCTGAGGGAAACCAGCTTCATTAGTTTCAACTTGGTTGCTACACTGTGATTAATATAATCTTTTAAATATGAAAATTTGTTTGTATGAGTAGTGACTCCCACGGCTGTCGATAGGGGGGGTCATTTTGCTCCGGGCCGCGGTACGTGGGGGCCGCGTCACGTCCCTAGTCCCAGAAAGGGAAAGAAAAGAAGATGGAGGGGACTCGCTAGCCAAGAATTTTTACCCGGACCCCACCATTTCTTTCTACGGCCCTGGCGACTCCTACCTTTATTATCAGCCTTGATATACCTATTTGTCTAAACATTACAAATAATCAAATCTAAACACTTCGTCTGTAACTTGCCCATTCGTAATCTAAATGAAAGCTTTAGTTGTGCACTACATTCCCCCCACTTGTTCCCTTCCCGAAAAACTGTATCAACCATTTCATGGCACAGTAAAATGTAAGCGGCTATTTATATTGAATTCCTAGACAATGCTTCCTTTACAATTCTTCGTAAATTGGCCTTATTTTTTTGCATTGTCTTACGTCCTAACAGGGGCTAGATCAGCCATCACATTACGACCTTTGCCAAGCCACCAAGGGCCATTTCTTTATTTGTCTCAACGCTTTTAGTCACATTGTATTCAGGGTTCGTACAGATCCTTGAAAACCTTGAAAGTGCTTGAATTTGAAGCTGGCCTTGAAAGCCCAGAGTTTTAAGAAAATTTCATTTTTTTTGAAAGTGATTGAATGTGCTTAGAGAACTGCCTTACGTTCTTTAAAGCTTTGATTTATCTTGGTTTGTGAAAAAAATAATAGTTGTAACATACTTGCAAAAAATATGTAAGCCATAACTCATTTCTGTACACCAACTGATGCGGAGTAGCTTGTAGTTATCCTTAGCTTTTCATTAGCATGCATGGCGCGTGGCATCTTCTCTTTGGCTAGGTTCTCATAATCGATAAGTGCTACGATCATATTTCAGTATGCACTTGAAAATCTGTAAATCAATGAGGAAGATCACTGGGGATCCTGGTAAGATATTACAGTCGATGTTTCCTGGAAATGAAATAATGAATTCTTTTTGCCCTTGCTGAAAGAAAAAAAGAACCTGTTGATGGTGTAAGCGACAGAAGAAATCGAGGTTGTTGATGAAGTAATTGGTGCACATAAGTAGTAGCTGCTCAAAGACTTCAGAAGGAAAAAAAACGTTTTGGGAGAAATGTTCGTTGAGATTCCTTGAAGGTGCTTTAATTTAATTTCCTCAATGCTGTGCGAACTATGTGGATCAGTTGAATAAGTTTGGAAACAACTGCAAAAGAAAATTCAGAGTGATATTCGGTTAACCCAGCACAACCCCTCGACCATCGAGGGCTCATTTATTAATGCACCTTTGACAAGGCGAACGCCTTCAACAAAACTTTTACTGCAATTCCTGAAACAGCATCTATCCCCGTTCACCTTACAGGTTCTACAAAGTATGATTTCATTTTTTTTAAAGAAAATCGAGGACTTGTTTCAAAATCTCAATGTTCACAAAACTGCTGGTCCTGATGGAATCTCACCCTGGGTTTTAAAATACTGCTGCCAGCCTGTTGCTTGAGCTTTTTGCTTAATTGAGAATTTGTGACTTCAACAAGAAGTTGTCCTTGAAGTCTGGAAGTTGGCCAAAATTACTCCAATCTACAAGAAAGGATGCAAGACTGACTCAGCCAATTATAGGTTATTAACCTAATTTGCCTAACTGCAAAGGTATGTGAAAGGGCTATTAAGAACCTGATCGATGAGGAACTCTATGAACTTGGCTTTACTGACCCAGATCAGTATGGCTTGCTAAGGGAAAATCTTGTACTATAAACCTTTCGGAAGCACGAGATGTATGGACTAACCTACTGACAAAATTGTATCAGCTGATGTTATCTATGCTGATATCAGTGATGCCTTTGGTAGAGTTGATTATGAAGTCCTCACTAACATTCTGCTTGATATCAGTGGTGTGTCTTCTGAAATTAATAATAATATATCACCTTTTTTTATGAATTCAAACAAAGACTTGTTATGGATGGTAGCTATTCTGACTGGATGTGAAAATTGGACTTGCTCGAGGTACTGCATTGGGACCAAAGATTTTGCAATTTACGCCAACAAAGTCACACAAAAAATTTCATCCAATGCTCCTCAATTTGTGAATGATATCAAGCTATATCAAGCTATATCAAGCTATACACAATCATGGACTGTACTATCCTTCCGGAAGATATTTGTATACTTAAAGCCAATTGCAAAGCCCTGAAACTTAAAATTAACCCTGCTAAATACCACATTCAGGAAAATTGGAAATAAGCCAACAGCGAAAATCATAGATTAGAAATAACGTAGTTCAGTAAGCCACCTTTAGGCACTTACGTTTAGTCGGAGTGCCATGACCCGGATTCGAACCGGCTAGTTATTTCAAGCGTATGATTTTTGCTGTTGGCCTATTTCCAGTTCTAAATCCGGGAACTATCTCACATCAACATCTCATCTGCAACTACAACCAAGTCTCCTTTCTCATTGCCATCATTTTTTTTTTCAAATTACAAATGAATTCATATGAAAATTCCATGTTTAAAGTTCCAGCAGGAAAACGTTTCAAATACATACTGATTTCTTAAAAATGCGCCTAACTTCTAGACCCCATTGTTAAAGCTTATGGTACTACCTCAGACCTCCTTGCCGAGTCTCTCACCACATGGGTCCTGAAGCCTCTGGAAGAAGCACGACCCCTCCTAATTAGACCCTGAATCTGACCACTACAAGGTGTACCTGTTTCATAACATAAATCCAGAAAAATTTAATACTGTTTCCAAAAATAAAATGCCTTTCCAAGAAGGCCTCAAGCTTCACATTATAACTAGTGAGTTTGCAAAAATTTGGTTACGAAATTGGACTGCATACTTTTGTTATGAGTATTTATAGTGTTAACCATTGTGTATTGCAACTGTCTATGGTGCACGCATATGTATATTATCCTTCAAAGGTCCAAGAGCAGTGCAAACTAGTTTCGTTGTCAAGCAGTTTTCCGACAAGTCTTTTATTTGTTTTTCAGGCTTAGTCTACAATGGAGATGTGGGTAAGTAAATGCTATTACATTGGACATAAATACCTTGAAAACGGGAATTTTTGTTGTTGCGGACTTGAACTAACCTTGAATTTTGTTAGTGTGCTGAACTTGAAGATATGCAGTTAATCAGTGAGCCTAAATTAATAAGTAACAATAGTTTATCAGCTGAAATATTTCATCTGAACTATACATACATGGAGTCGACTGGAACAATAAAAGCAGGTGCAATGCAGTGCAAGCAATTTGTGCCAGAAGGGGCAGCTAGTTAAGTACTGTTCCATGCTGTATGCCTCCTCCCTCTATGTTCTTTGGTGAAAGCTTAGTATTTAAGTCCATGATGAGAGGGAGCACGTAATGTTACATTATTTACCATGGTTTAACTCCCTACTTGAAAAAACTTTTAAACAAAATGCAAAACAAAGATGAAATAACGACGAAAGGAAATAAAGAGCTTTGATATAAAGCAGTTATACAAGTTGAAAACATTTCAGGCTATTTTGTTTATTCAAATAGGTATTTTTGATACGACCAGGCAGCAAAAAGACTGAAAATTATTCGTTTTTTAAAATTTAGTTGGCAAAAAAACTCTTAAAATGCTTAAAGCCTTAAAATGGCCATGTTTCTCCATATCCTTCCTTCCTTCATGCTGAGCCATCGTCAATAGCAAGCGAAGACGACTGCAAAACAGCGGTTGACAAACAACACTATTTTAATAGCTTTAAATGTAAAACTGCTCTCATCCATAGGTTATGCTTGTTAAATCCTAATGGCATGTTCCGTATTTATCTATAGTATTCTGGTTGAACAGAAATTGTTGTGCTTCAAATCTTTTTGTTCTTTTTCTTTGCATAGACATGGCATGCAATTTCCTGGGTAACGAGTGGTTTGTTGAAGGATTGGGAAGAAAGGTGATTACAAATTTTGTCATACGTGAAGAAAGTGTGTATAAGGGCTGTCCTATGTGTTAAGAATGCTTGGCTTAAAATTGTTTCTTTTTCAACGAAATTTATCGTTTTCTTTCTTCAGATTCAACAACTATGCAGCAGTTAACATAAAATCTGACAATTACACTTTGGTAATTAGGGAAGGTGCGCCTTAATTCATCGCACGGACAATTCATCGCAGCCAAAAGGTTTAAAGGGTTTAACGAGCGTTAACCACTCCTGGTCATCTGCCCGAAGCCCTAAGGCCCTGGTCATTCGATAGCTGAACAATACATAGCATGTGCAAATACATCGCACGGACAATTCATCGCTTGTTTAATTCATAGCCTGTTTATTCATTGCGGCATTTAGGTTTGTCACGGTAGCTCAGCTATTGGTTTCATGCTAGAAATTCAACGTTCAAGTGATATGTGAAGGTTGCTGGTTCGACCCGACAAACAACATTAGGAATTTTTTTCTATGATTAATTAAACCGGATATAACAGAATATAACGGAAGTATCGTGTCGCCCATATTGTACTTGCTTCCCCTGAACTTCTCTCGACCAAAACTGCACAATGCCGATCACCAAAAGGCTTTTTGTTAACACAATTTTAAGCATGGTTTGAAAAGTTTTAGGTTTTAAGTTTCAAGGTGGATCATTGTTCTAGGTTATTTCTAGTTTATGATTTTTGCTGTTAAGCCTGTTTTCCTCTTTCCTTTGTAAACCCTTTGTAAACGGTAAAACTCTTCAAAATCGCGAAGACAGACGATTTCTAATGAAAACGGGAATAGTTTTGAAAGTTCAAAATGACTTCCACATGTACGATTACGGTAAACATTGCATTCAGGAGCGCTAACCCCCCCCCCCCCAACCATTTACTTAACAACACCATGCACCCTCCCCCCCCCTAACCCACATACTGCAACACGCAGTGAAAAAGCAGCAATTCAATTTGTTTCTGTATGTTGTCTTAAAATTTACCAGCCTTTCATAAGTTTCAAGATTTGATTTTAACTTTATGGAATAAAGATTATTTTTATTGAATAATATTAATTAAGACGTGTGGTGAATTGTTATTGCTACGAATCAAACACGCGATAATTGTCCGTGTAATGTATTTGCACATGCGATGTATTTTTCAGCGATCAATTGACCGTGATGAATTGTTCGTGCGATGAATTGTTGGAGACGAATTCTCTGGATACCGTTTTTGAGACCTAGCGCTGTAATTTTACTCTATTTTTGTCAACGTTTATTCTTGTCTTCCTGTCCAATAAATAATACGTGGTTCCTAAATGCCCTGACTTTACTGACCAGTCTAAAATAATCTGGCCTTCCAGTTCCTTGGGTAGATTGGCAGTAATCGCCTCTTTGACTCTTTCTAGTGAAGGATTCCACTGACGAATTCAGCCTATTTTCGAACTTAGACCTAGACATTCGCATAGAATCTGTGAGGAAAATTTCACATAAATCGGATAATTCGTTCCAATATTATGGCGTGAACACACAGACAGACAGTTTAACACAGATCACTTTCACTTAAGACTATGGCGCTATTACCACTCGCGTTAGTGCCCTAGCATCACCCGACACAGAATAAGAATCTTTTTTTTCCAGATCGGATTTGTTTACCTTACATATTGTTATTATTATTATATTGTCTTTATTTTGTACTCCCTAATGAATTGTTAAAATCCTTTTTTCAGTGTATTTTAGTTTTTGCTAAATAATTTCAAACTATTTGGGCTTCCGACTTCTTATTAGCATCTGTGGATAGCTCTCAAAAAAAGGAATAATAGAAATCTGCGGAATATTCAAAGAATAGTACCCAAGCATCAGATAAATAGAAAAAGGCTTAAGAATGGTTGCCTGTTACCAGTTAAAGCATTTATTTAAATCACAAATATTTCATTAGTAACTACTTTTAAACCAAGTCTATTAATCATTTCTGCCCCACAGGTACTTTCTGAATACAGTGTCTGGAAATTAGATGACCAAGTTGCTGGTTTTGTTAAGCGTTTTGAAAATTTAGATTTTGTCACAGTCAAGGTAAGTGAACAACCTGGTACAAAAATATAAACATTATTTTCATTTGCAGATGATATAGAACAACAGTTGAGTTATCATTTCCTAAACAATTACGCAAGAGGACCTTACTTTTCATTTAGTAGTCCTTACGCAGTTAGAAAGGTGGGAGGAGCCTACGGCGAGTAGTGATTCTCAATTCCACATCCATGCTGCGATTAGCATTTTAGGAAAACCATCTGCAGAGCAAAGGACCAAAATGGCTATCAAAAAGGACAGCAGAAAATGTTTCACGTCAAGCATCCAGAAAAAAACCCACATCGAACACCTTATAATTAAGATTAGGCAAATTATGCCAAAATTCTACCATATCAGAGATTTTATAAGTGTCAAAAACAAAACAAAAATAACTCAAGTGCTTGGGTGGAAAGCCAATTACGTTATGGAATTGAACTTTACAGATTTGCTACAAACCACTTTATTAACAGACTACAGAGAACGCAGAACAGGGTCGTGCGAATTTTGTTTAATAATTCTGAGAATCTTTCCACTGAAGATATTTATAGGAACATGAAAATTTTAAAAAGTCAAACAACTTAGAGATTTTAATGTTATTACAATGAATTTTTTCAATCCCAAGTACGAGGTTAAATCAGCAGCTAAGAGTAATTATCTTGGGAAAACCTCTGTTAGGCTACAAATTCCCGATAGAAGAGAAGAGTATGGTACCCATATTAGACATTTCTACATTCCGACTATTTTTAACACTCTCCCTGATAAATTTGATAAAATTAATAGCTTTAGCGTACTGAAAAAGGAGCTTCTAGCTGAGCTGGTTAACTCCACAAGAATTTAAGTGATGGATTGTCATTATGTTGGTATCTTCTGACATTATTTTTTATTCCGATTATAGTGTTACTTACTTTTGATTTTGAAAGTTCTCTTAAACTGCATTTAAAAAAATGACAACTGATTTTTTTAATTTCATTTTTAAATTGATATTTTAAAAACTGAATTTTTTACTTGCTTGTCAGTCAAACTTTATCACATTTTACCACATACATTTTACAAAAAATTTACTTGTTTGTTACAATTTTTTTATATCCTATTTTACTATGGATTGATCAAGGTTAACAATTGAGCTAATCATTGTATTATTGTAACACTTTGATTTTGACATTTGTGTGGCGCACAGAAGTTATTTTTATAATTTTAACCAAAAATTAATTTTTATTATATTATAAAAATATTGACTGGAATAATTTTATTCTAAACATAAATGTTGCATAATGCATGTTAATTATTAAGCTGTACAAACATTTTGTTGGATATCATTTTTAGTTTACTGATTGAGAATATTTTTACATTTTACGAATTCATTTTTACCCCGATTCGCTCTCGGTAGCCTTAACAAATTTTAACACTTCAAGTTGTTTCTCAATGTATTAAAGTCATCTTTTAAATTGTGTCATATTGATGAATGTTGTGTTTGAAACTATACACATTAATTATTTTATTTGTGCATTGATGTCTGCAAAATGAAATATTGTGGTTTTGACATGTGTGCACATCAAAGACGCTTTGGACTTTCTTACGAATTAAGCTATAATTTAAATTAAGATTATTTTTTCATTATTAATATTTTTTACATAACTTTTTTAAGATATGAAATGGGTAAATAATTATTCTGTATGTTATTTATTTATATTAAAATGTAAACTTTGTACCGTATTGCTGCTCACACAAGTTTTCAAAAAAACAAACTTCTAGCATCGTCAACAATAAAATTAGTATTATCAATATTATTATTATTATTATTTTTATTAACATCTACATAAATGTTATAAATTAGGACTTAGAGGTAAAATATTCAACATTATAAAAAATTATCTATACAGCAGGAAAACAATAGTACAAATAAAAGATACATATAGCTCAACTGAAATTGTTAAAAATAGAGTACCACAAGGTTCTGTACTAGGACCATTATTATTCTTAATTTACACTAATGATATTGATGAAAATATAGAAAAAAGCAACATTTTCCTTTTTGCAGATGACACAATATTAATATCAATAAATAACAACTATGAAGTAATGATGAAAAATTTACAATATGACTTTAACATATTAAATAATTTTTTTTATAGAAAATGAACTATATATTAGCAAAGAAAAAACTATACAAATGGATATATTGGTACCAAAAATGAAGAATAAAAAAGAAATATGGATAATAAAACATTATGGTGCTTGTAAAAATTTAATACCAGGAAAAATTAAATATACATGTGATGAAAAATGTTAGGAGCTGGAAAAAATAACAAATACCTAGGACTTATAATTGATGAAAATTGGAACTTTAAAGAACATATAACTGGAATTATAAAAAAATTAAGACAACGTATACCAAAAATATATAAACTCAAAACATATTAAATGTTAAACAGAAACAAATAATCTATAATGCATGGATAAAAAGTATAATAAGTTATGGTATAGAAATTTGGGGTAATACTACAGAATGTATAATTGAGAGATTACAAAAAGTTCAGAATAAATTAGTGAAGGTATTATTTGGGAACAACAAAAAGAAAAGGAAAACAATTGAGTTATTAAAAGAAAATGAATTATTTAAAATAAGGGGACTAAAAAACTATACAATAATTATAAAAAATTATTATAGCAATAAACATAAAGTATTAACAAAAAACATTAGTAAATGCGTGGGGGTAAAAGAAAATATGAAATGCTACAATGGAATAATTCTTATGGAAAAAAAAAGGAAAAACATGTTATATACCAGAACTATTTAATGAACTTCCAGAAAACATGTTAACCTTTGCAAATCTGAATGAACTTAAAACAAATTTAAAAACTCACATTATCAAAAATCAATATTAATATAAGATACAGTATAGACAAGACCTAATAAATCATAATAATAAAGTAATTTGGTGTAAAATAAAGTATGTAATTATGTACCTTGGTGTAATGAAAATGTGTGTAACTATGTATCTTGCTGTAATATAATGTATGTATATATGTAACAGTGTTGCCAGTGAGGGCGTCAGATGTAATAATGAAACATGTATTGAATTTGAAAAAGATGTATTATATCTCAAACAAACTTTGCAAAAAGCTTCGAGGATTGCAATTTTATTGTAATTTATAATAAAGTTATTATTATTATTATTATATTGCTATTTGGGTAATTTTTCATAAATTCTTCCTGACCTAGTTTGGTACAGTGAAAAAAGAAATTAAAAAAATGGTTAATCGATAACTAAAAATCTAAATGGTTGCTTCGTCAGATTCATCTTAAAATTTAACCAAAATACTAGAAAAAATTAAAGAGTGAACTTCAATACTGATTCCCAAATTACTCGTCCTCAAGTACTTTGTAACCACACATTTACTATATTTGTATTGTAACTACATATTAATTTATTTCGTAATGATAGCTCATTCTTTTGTACTGTATTATATTTTTACTTTGTTTTGATGTTCTCGGACGCCTTTGTAACTACTAATTACTTAATTATTTTTGTATGTAGTTTACACTATTTTTTGGCTTGCTTTTGTATAGTTAATCTTCCAATTTATTTGATGTAACTTTATTATGTACACTAGAGCTTTTAGTGCTTCACATGGTATTTTCCTTATCCATAAAATAAATTTTTTAAACTCTTATTATTATCATTAGTAAAACAATTTACTAATATTATAAGGAAAAATGTATAAGGAAATGGACAAAATCATAAGAAGTATTTGTGGTAAAACTACTAAAGCTATGCAAAATGAAAATAAGCAAAACATAAACAAAGAAAGGAATAGATTATATTGGATACAATTTCAAATAAATTGAGGTAAAATTAAACTATGGTATGAAATTAAAACACAGAAGATAATTAATGAAGAATTGAAAGGGCAATATAACTCAATTAAAAACGTAAATCAAAAGAAAATGACCGAGGATAAACAAAACTTTTATACTAATATTTAAAAAAAATCAAAAACAGAAAATAAAACAATGTGGGATGTAGTAAATGAATTACCAGGAAAGAAAAAAGAAATTAGTAAGCGTTGATCAAACAAGAAACAGAATTTTCCGAATTTAGTATAAATTAAATTTATAATAAGTTTAATAAAAATTTTAAACAACAGAAATGAAAACTGAAATGTAAATGTGAAGGTAAAACAAACAATTTTACTAAAAAAGTATTCTACAAAAAATAATTTCAAAGTTTCAGATCAAATAACAACATAAGTAAAACAATGTATATTATGGAACAAATAATAACAGAAATTCAAATGATCATTAACAATAAAAAGAATACAAACTCAACAGGAATAGATTGTATACAGACTGAATATAAAAAAGAGAGTAAAAATAATATATCAAATGCAATATGTATAAGTATAAATAAAATGACAGATGGAGAAAAATGGCCAGCCTTGCTAAACATTCAAACCTTACGTCCATAACATAAAACGGGAGATAAAAAAGACCCTAATAATTACTGACCAATATCCTTACTATCAGTGTAAATACAATTATAGAGAATTGTGTTGCCAACAAAATTAATTCCTTTATGGAAAAATACCATTTATTAAGTAATATACAATTTTGCTGTAGGAAGAAAAGGGAACAAAGGACTTGCTAGTTGAAATTAAGGAACTAACTACAGATTCATTAAATAAAGGAAAGTATGTAGGAACTATTGTATTGACTTACAGAAGGCATTTGATTCCTTTGACAATTACAAATTACTTAAGAAATGTTGTGATGTAGAAATTAGAGGAAAAATGAATGTTGTACAAAGTTACTTAAAAGAAAGAAAGGCAATAGTAAAATTGAAAATGAATACAGTAATGAATTAAATCTACAGTATGGTGTCCCTCAGGGATCAGTATTGCGTCCCCTATTGTTTCTGATTTATTCAAATGACGTACGTTCTATTTTAGAAAGATCTTTGTTTTATTTATTTGCTGATGATATGATCTTACTATCAATAAATTTCAAAAGAGAAGAGTTAGAAAATTTACAATAATAATTTCATATATTAAATTACTGGTTAACTGAAAATGAAATGTACGTAAGTGACGAAAATACACTTTATATAGAAATACCAGAACAGGAAATGATAATTTCTGTCATTCATCGGAGAAAACTGTGAATCTATGTTAACCGGAAAAAGTTAATTAAAATGTTAAAGTGCCTGTAAATTACTAAAAACAGAAAAAGATACAGAATATTTAGCTTTAACGATTGATAATCATTGGAATTTTAAGATGCATGTAAGAATACTTATGAACCAACTTCCATACACACTAGCAAAAATGCACAATTTAAAAAATATATTGGCTACTAAGAATAAACAAATTGTATGCAACGCTTGGATCAAAAGTTATTTGAGGTATGGAATTGAAGTATATGGTTTTGCCAGTGATTATATCATACAAAGACTGCAAAAATTACGAAATAAAATTATTAAAGTTTTTTTTAGAAATTCAATTCTGAATAAGGTACCAGTGAAACATTTAGCCATAATAAAATATTAAATGTAATTAAACTAAGAGATCAGATAATTATTACAAAACATTATCAAATGTATAAATATAAACATTGCAATATTGAAAGAACAAGCAGACTAAGAAATCAATCAAATCCTTATGAAATACAAAGGTAGTTTAATAAATATGGACTAAGAAATCAAAAGTTTTACATACCATAAATCTTTAACCAATTACCAAATGAATTTATTAATTATAATAGTATCACAAAACTAAAACTAGAGTTACATAAATATCTTCTAAATGAAAAATAAATTGCCCTAAAATAAAACAAAACATTTTGGAATATTATAACTCTTTGGATTATTGGGAATAATATAATAAAATAAACACAAGCAAGTGTAATTAAATATAATTAATATCTTATTCATTAGTAGGTTATTATAAATAAGACATAAGGTCGATATATCATACAACATCACTATTTTGTGTTATTAGATTGTGTTATTTTTTGTATTATTAGGATGTTGTTTATTATGTTTGTTTTTCGTTTATTGCTGCTTATATAAGTTTCGTGTAAACTTCGAGCTACGTATGCAAATAAAGATTATTATTATTATTATTATTATTATTATTATTATGATCACTTCAACGAACTCCCTTCAAATCTTAGAAACATTACACATAAACATTAAATAAAACACTTTTAAAAAACGGATGTTAACAAACTTTAATTTATAATGTATATGCCTAAGGCGAAACTGTTAAAGTTAATTTTTATCACTTACATATTTTGATAAATTTTTATAAGAAAATTATTATATTAGGCGCTTAACAGCTTTGTTTGGGTGCAGTAGACTCTTCTGAAAAATTTCTTAGTTTTGTCATATTAGTAGGAAATGCATTAATTTTGTTGGCTTTATTGTTTCATCTCACAAACTCGTCTCGGAATTATCAAGAAGTCTTCACACTGAACGGTGGTTATACGCCGAATAAGTTGTTTTGTTTTAAAACCAAATTGCCACGTAAGGCAGCGTAAGATGGTTAGTAGTAATAGTAAACCCCTTTAAAACTATGCCCAATGGTCCGGTCCTAGGAAATAAAATGTTATATCACGTTTACCATCATAAACCAGCACTTTTGCATGCATTGTTGCTGGAAGAGTCTCACAGGTATCTTTTTCTAAGAGGTATTGCTATAATGAGATTTAAGTGTAGCAGCTTACTTTCTGGCAAAAAAAGTGTCGCAATACTAACCTTTTTTTTTCATATAACTTTTCAGGGAGCTCAGCACAATGTTCCTATTAACAAACCTGAAGAAGCCCTGAAGATGATAACGAGTTTCTTGTTTCAAAAACCATACTAAAAATACTCATATTGTGTAGAATACTCGTATTGTCTGGAAATAAATAAATTTACAAAATGTTTATTGCTGCTGTTATTGGGTAATTTGTGCATACAAGGAATTACGAAACAAATATGTATCAATTATTTTCAATATTACAATATTATATTTCGCATATTAATAGGACAATTATTCTTTAATTATAGTACATTCAAAATCTATACACATGTTATAGTTTTAGTTCTGTATTTGAAATCACGTAGCAAGTAAATACAGAAATTGATCCTAAATAAAGAAGAGCTGCTGAATTATGAAGAAGACCCTGTAAAATTGTGAAAAACAAGCAGAAGGTCGTAGGGTATTTCATGGACCAATAGGCTTTCAGGGAACCCCTATCATATGAGGTATCTGATAAGATCAAGTAAAGGTTTCACTTTGCTAACGTAACAAAAACATAAATATTTTTTCAAAATTGAATTAAAATACCAGCAGGGAACCACCAGTCTGTAAAGAGAAAAGTAACGCATATTGTTTGTACAATCATTGGGCCAGTCATTGAGTTAGGTATGGTTGCTAGACTGAATAGATCAACAGCGAGGTTCCAGTCCGAATAAAGGGTTAAGTCACTGCTCGCATCGATAGTACCAAGGTTCTCATTGCCGTAGCAACCCGTTTACCACTGCGCTTACTTGAGTATCCTGTTATTTATTCTTAAGCGTATTGGTGTATCTGAATTATAACACAGCTTCGTCAATGAGGATATATCTTAAATCTTAGCCAGGTATAGTTTAGCCTATTCAGGGATGTATTAAGCCCATAAAATACATTAGTACCTAGCTAAATTGCTTGCTTACGTCTTCCTTAATCAGACTGAGTTACATAAAACAGATCCTTACTTAATTTAATTGTAACAGGCCAGACAGAAAAAGGTAATCCTTGTGTTTCAAAGAGTGAATATAGAGAATGTTCATCAAATCTTGTTTCTCTCACTTATTCTAGACTTAAGTATTGAAGTGTGTACATTACTGCCATCCTGATCCTTTAACTAAGTATTCCCTTGTTTGGTCAATATAGTAATCAATTAACAATGCGTTCCTGACTTAGTTTTGGGGCAGAATTCAAGTATCGAGTTTCGAGGAGATTTCAAGCTTTACAAAAATTGTTCTAAACAATTAGGATACGTTCATTAACGAAGCAAATAGTCTGTATTAAAGACTGGCCTTGTGAGATTATAAGATACAATAATGTGGTTAATAAAGAAAAATAACTGCTCCAACGGTACTCGCTTGAATCCGTAATTTCCCCATTCTGGGCGGGTGCTCAACCAATTTGCTTCCACAGAGGTTCCTGGCTACAGGCTCCTACTGGGCTCAGTAGCTGTTCAATCTTTCTCATGTTACCTAGCGGTCAGAAATACACACAAGGTGGGAAAGAAACTATGTGTTTGTCACCTCTTACTCACCATTCTGAGAAGTTCAAGAGCTAAACTAGAGCCTATCACTAGGGTCCATCGTGGCAGTGCAGTGGTTAAGCACAGTGAGTGAGTAGTCCTGGGTTAGAGTACCAGTCGAGGCAGTTGTTTTTTTAATCCCCAATCAGTATTTCGTGTATCCTTACATAGTCAGCTTTTAATGCAGGCTGTTTGCTTCATTAACCCTTTACTTTGTAATTTATTGTTTATTTAAGATGCGTTAATTCATTGTTTAATGTTTTTATCCTCAACCTTTTTTAGACATAGAAATTGCACGTGAATTCAACAGCACTAGTTGTAAATCCGGGATAACATATGTCGGACTATCTGGTTCCCACAAGCATGAGCAAATTACTTTACTGGGAAGCATGAATTGAAAAGGATCACAGACACCCACCCCCAAACTCCCTTGTATACTTGTCCCACATTCCCACATTGTGTGTTCAGATTTCCACCCCACAACCTCTCCGCTATACCCTGTACCTTCGTGCATTCCCCCATTACATGGGCTGTATACTTCCCCTAATACCTGCTCCCACTCCCTTGGAATCCCTGGTGTTTGGTTTTTCTTAGGGAAGTAAATAGTACTTTCAATGGTGGGCATCACTCTTATTTTCAGTGGCTAAATTGCCTGTTTCTCAGTTTTGATATCAAGCTCGATAAGCCCACAACAACGATCATGCAAGAAGTGATTGTTACTTAACCAACTTTAAAACCATTCAACTAGGCTCTAATAGGCAGCATTATTGAAGTAAGCAATTTTTGTAGCATTTAATTTAACCCTTCACTCTATTACTCGGTGGGATTAACTTGGCGTAAGAGCTTGGCACTTGATATCACGACTTCACACGACGAAAACACTTGGCAAGAATCCATAATTAGCAAGTTTTGTTTTGGGGTAAATACTGTATACAGAAAATATAGCCTGAAACTTAACCCTTTCCGTTATTAAAGGTCCACCTTTGTTTACACGAGACCTGCCAGCAAGCTACCCATACTATGCGGACTAGCGTGCCGCTTTCCATGCTTTCCTTGCTGGCCACCCAACTAGCCCTCGCTTCTCGCTTCTCAAATTCTATTCGAACCACTTGTCTACCACTATGAATGCTAGCGTGGCTCCGATCTAAAATGAACACATATATTTGCCTATAGCTAATTACTGCACTACTTCCAGATTCTTACAACAGCACTTTCGGGATTAGTGGATTATTCACTAGTTTTGTACCTAGTCTGTATACCATTTCATGGTCCCGATTATTCAAAGCCCACCTATCTATGTGCCGTTTCATTTTGTTTCTCATAATTAAAGTAGTGAGCTTAACTTGAGTGGCGAACCGATCGAGTGCAGGGATATGCATGCCTTGTTTATCATCGCCACCTTGCGTAAATCGCCATGGCCAACAGTACATCACGGCTTCCGAACTCGGTCGGATAACTAAAGTAATAGCCCTTGCCTCACGAATCAACATTCAATTCCAAGTGGGTTTGCAGGTCGGAGCTAATTCGGTTAAGACCATACATAAATTGCTGGTGAGGCAGCCACCGTGGTCAGCTTCGACAGGACGCCAATAGAACTGCAAATTGGGAACACGATTTTGGTCTCCAATTCAGGAGTCAATCCTACTGGGCACCATTTGTTAGAGGTACATTGCGAATTTGAAGGATAAGAGCATTAAAAAAACCAAAAATAAAATAATACCTCTATTATTAAAGACCGCAAGTAACCAATATGAGTAACGATAATGTTATCGCCCTGGGCCCTCACGCCACCGTTCAAGTCACTTCCTTCGGAGAAAATGCTGTCGTCAACTTCACGTCGGGCCAGTACCAAATTGATTTGAATTCTTACGAGTGGGAAGTCTTGTTAAAACATCACGACGATTTAAATCAAGAAATTTTGAAACGTAGGGCCAATATAGGTCATTTTGGCAGCGACGATGAAAATGCGGCCTTGGGTGCTATTGAACAGATTCAAAATGTGATTCAGTTGTTCCTAAGTCCATCAATGAAAGCTGTCTTATTAAATCAGTTTAATTCGTTGTTAGTCAATGCTCTCGATTCTATGTTTCATGCAGTGCGTCTTGGAGAAAATAAAAGACTGAGGATAAAATTTAACGGCGACGCTACTCGACTCGTGTTCTACACTTTCGATTGGAACATGATTCCAATAACACAATGCGAAATGAATTTTGCGGAATGGAACTCGTTCCTCCAAAACATCCCGGAAATCATTGAAATTCTTAAGAATCCCTTGGACGAAATTCAACAACAGTAAGGCAAGATTTGCTGCAATCCGCAGATTAATAAAACCAAAATTTATTTTTGTTCCTTGCTTAACACTTTACACCTGTACCCAAATAAGACAAAAAAAAGGGAAATTTTAATTTTTGACACGGTAGATCGATAGGGGAGGTCCAAATTCCGAAGAATATTGATTTTGGTGGAATTCTGACCATATTTTGAAAAATTCAAAATGGCCGCTGATATCTAGGAGAAAATGAGAAACTTGGCATAAATTAATGTTTTCTTTCTTTTTTTTTTGGCTGCAGAAAATTAATTGCAGTATGGGGGAATATTGACTGGCGAGAAAATTATAAACAAGTAAAGACTTGGAATGTGATCGGATGCAGCACATTCAGCCTTACTAATTTTTCGTTTAATTTCATTTGTGACCAATAGATGGCACTCTATGTTCAGTGATAGAAATTGTTGCTGACAGTTGTTTGATTTGATTTTACTAGTTTAAATTAGTAGATTTCTGGCTACTTTTGATGCCACTGGCAAAAGTTGTGTTACTTGGCTGGAGGTTTTTGAACTAAGGAGGAACCGCACCAGATACAAATGTGCTGTTTGTAGCGTTTTAAATGGCTTTGCAAAGGCACTTTTCGTTCAACGGAACTCTAAACTTAAATTTTCTGTTGAACGAAAAGTGCCTTTGCAAAGACATTTAAAACGCCACAAACAGCACAGCTGTATCTCGTGCGGTTCAGAAGTATTGACCCCTGCTCCCCCCCCCCCCCTCATAGGTTTAGGTCTAAAAATGTGTCATGCTGGTTTCACTAAAATATATCGCTTTGGCGTAGTAATGTGTTGTTTTTGACGGGGTTCGAAGCATATGAGAAATTATTCTTCGTGGATTAATTTTTACCCAAAATGCTTCCAAAAAAAAAAAAACTTTATTAGTGGGGGAAAAATAAACAAAGTGTTTTTGTGTTTGCATAAAAGCTATTGCATATTTCATAAATTAGTATTTGTATACTATACTTAAAAATTTTTTACAAGTGCCCATTGATGGTGCGTTCATATTTTCAAGGTAATTTCGACAAAAACCACTTCACGTCGACCAGAGACATTTGGAATTTTTTTTGGGGCAAACTGTCTTTCTGTCTCTGGCCGGCGAATCGTTGGAAAGTGGAAACCACGCACGCCAATTCTCAAATCGAAGACTAAATTTGAAAATGGATTGAATTGCGTGGTTTTTTTTAAAGTTTTATACACAAAACCGAAACAATTCTGTGCTGTATGAGTACTAGGAAATTAGCTCACCAGGCCCCAGCAATAATTAGCATTAACGCCGAAGTGCTAAATCCTTTCCTTGCCACAGAAACAAAACGATAGACAAAACACACACATGAAACAAATACCATGTAAGCAATCCGTGTATTTCGTTATAACAAAAAAGTCTAGCCACTAATTTCATTATGAGTAGATACACGAACGGCCAACGAGGGATTCTGACTAACGATGCATTCAGAGAAGGCAATAAGAGCGATATTTGTCTAGGCTAGTAGGAAACATCGCTTTTATTGCGTTTCGTTCTGCAAAATTAGTCAGTGGTAATGGGAGAGGGACAAAGAGAAAGCTGTTGAAGTAACCGGTAAGCTTCGTAGTAACCAGGGAGTAAAGTGACTCGAGAGTGAGTATGAATGCGATTTGCTCGTCAACTCTAAATTTCGGCCGACATGTTGTCATCACGAAGCTAGCAGAATAGTAAGGGCAATGAACCAATAATCGCAGTTAAATGAATAATCGTAGATAAATCAATAATCGCAGACGAACAAATAATCACAGATAAATCAATAATCGCAGATAAATGCATAATCGTAGATAAATGAATAATCGCAGACGAATCAATAATCGCAGACAAACTTGGTAATGGTGTACATTTTACTGTATAGACGGCGGCGATTTTGTATAACGTGGTCTATAGTCTGTTCCACATTATGTTTTCAGAAAACTAACAGTATGACGCCACGTTTTCTTCCACTACGAGTGCAAAATCATGTAAATATCCCACTCGTAGACTCTAACAGTAACTCTGTAGAGTCTGCAATTTTGATATCGACATGTTTTTTCACTCGTAGTGCAAGGAAACGTGGCATCATACAGTTAGTTTTCTGCAAGCATAATGTGGAACAGACTATAGTCGAGTCAATGAGAACGAGCAGAATTAAATGGTTTGCGAGCTCTCGATAATGTTAATCGCATCATAGCTCAAAGAGTATTTTACTCACCAGTACTTACCGATTAGAGAGTCAGCGTAAAAATGGATCAATGTACTACAAGTTGATGTCGATCCCAGAAAAACAGGACATCCTTTGACGTCAATGCAACATTGCACACAGGAAACACGACAATGCTAGGAAAACGCAACTTGGCCTGTTAGCAATTTATTCCACGCTTCATTTAACTTTTGCACCATAAATACCGTTCCTCATTGTCTCGCATGCAATAACGGCTTTGATGTCACGCTCCAATTGACTCGAGTCAGAAATTTAATTGAACAGTTTGTCGTTATTTCATTTTTCTAGCAGGATATTCGTATAAAGAGCATCCTTCAGTAGTCAGTTTATGTATCGTTTCATGATCTGAGCGTTTACAGATCATATGTTTTTTTTTTAATTTTCAAAATTTTATTTTTATAGCCGACGAAATATACATTACCAGATTTATAGCAGTTTTACTCCTTTTTGAGCATTAATGAAAATTTTTTAAAGGAAAAATAAATCTAGTAAAGGGAGAATTAAAGCAGAATAAACATTTCTCCGTTCGGACTGCCTCTGCGCGGCAGCACAACGACCAGTAAAAAAAAAAAAAAATTTTTTATTCACGATGACTACAGCCCCTATGCAGGTATCGTCTACTTCGAAAAGGTTTTCGTAGGTCTCGTTGAAGGCAGACCCAGTATTGTAGTAGGTCTGTTTTTGCTGCCCTGGCTTCGATAACAATAGAATACAATGGTTTTCGTGGCCAGTCCGTCGTAGTTCTAAAATCATACTACTGACGTTTGCACGATACGAACTGTAATTTGAACTCAAATTCCACAAACAAGGATTGTGACATACCAGCCTCCATGGCCACGTATAGATAACTTGTGGTAGGCCAAATAGAAGTAAAAAGCATAGCGCTACAATGCGAATATAAACTGCCGTAACTTAGTTCCTAATTTCAGTAAGTCGTTTTAATTACCTATGTTGGAAAATATATGTCTTCGTTTTTCATCTAAGCATAATTATATCTACTTACCCTATTTAGAACGGTCAGTAGCAGTTTTAAATATCGTTGTTATGTTAAATAGATGGAAGACACACAATGCTACAGTGTACATAATCTGCCGTATGTTAGCTTGTAATTAAAATAAATAGTTTTAACTACCCAGCTGTTGGAGATTGGCCAACTGCCGTTTGTGCATGGTAATTAGTGGCACGCAACAGCTATGTAATCGCCAAGGTTTACCACGGAGGGTTTTCTCCGTGAGTTGCACATTACCGTACATGTTAGCTGTTATATCTACCATCCCCAAAGTGTATGCTTAGGCATAGGAAGACCTACCTTGGGTTACTCAGGAACCTTACCATCCTGTAAGTTGTCTAAACATCAGACTCTTAACATTTATTTATGAAAATAAGCCCTACTCACAAAGTTTGTTCACAAATGGCCCTAACAACCATGTTTGCCATCTCCTTTGTTAACAAGATCGTAAAACAATAAGAACAATAACAAAAAAATCTTAATAATCAAAACCAACCATTTCACCAAGTAACACCAACACGATGAAAACATACGTAATAATTGTCCTTAGTAACAACTCGAAACAATAACGCTACAACAAGTCTCTTATACCACAAAGAAATACGCCAACGTACAGATTCAGAGCACTTACACCACCTGTCCACCACCTGTAGACGAAGATCCAGTAGTCGAGACACTTCCGAAGATGTCTTCACGTGACCAAGGTAAAACCTCCTCTCACACTCCGCCTCCAACAACAATCCTCCACAACCAGGCTCCTTCCTCCTTCAAGAAAGGTCATACTTCCCTTCCTTCCACCTTCACGACGAAAACTAACAGTTGGCTGGCAACAGTACATGGAACATTTTCGCACTTACTTAATTTTTAAGTAATTCGGAATTTATCCAAGTATGTTGCTTCTTGGTAGTATGTGAGCTCACCTGCTCATGCCACCTAAAATTGTCGAAGTTGACCTCCATATACGGCGTAGCATATTCCGACACACTTCCACATTGCACGCAAACCCCACCGACTTTCAACGTTGTCCACACACCACACTCAACCCGAGAGTCCCGATTCCGGATTTACGTGCAGGCTGCCGATTCGTGGATGCCCTTGGGTGCATCCTTTCACCATGCAACTTCCGTCCATGCTACCATGGTCGACATCGCTGCATATATCCATACGGTCCTATCTGTGACATCACCACCATCACTTGCAGTCCTATCTGCAGCACCACAAACCCCAAAAACTTTATTTCACAAATTTCCTCAAACAAAGTTCATCTTCGTTTCGCAAAATAAAACTCCACACGTGCCCTACAAGTACTTCGATGTCTCCCTGGTGGTCCCATCCATCGGTTGTGCCCTCTCGAGTGGACGAGTGAATAGAAACCACAGTCAAAGTAAGTTTGAAGCACGTCCTCCAGCAAGCAGTCAGTCAGTGACAAAGAGAATAATTTGGCACTTCCTCCACTGCTTTCTGTATTTTACAGTAAAGAGTCTTTTCACCCTTTAACTTCTCACCTTCAGGGAAAAGTAATGTTCAAACTTTCAGCAGAAATTCCGGAATTGTGGTTGTCAGGAGTGCCTCTGGTTTTGAGGGGGGTTTGATCGGCACACAACAGGTTGTGTGCCACGCACGTAACCTCTTACCCCAAACCTTTCTTCCAACCTAATTCTCCAATCCTTTTTCATAGATTGTACCCCTAGACTGCGGCAGTCACGTTATGGTAAAACGCATCTGGACGTACACCACTAGAGCGAGCCGGCAGCTTTGACCCAAAACGCTACGTAGAGCTTGACCTCACACTGCATCCCTGATTCGAAAAGAACCGTCGTAGCCTACTCGTCGCTGCACAAAGCGACTAGACGCCAGGAATGTCATACTCCCATTCCATGCCTTACAGAATAAACCATTCTGTTTAAACCATTCTATTTAAACCATGCTACACTCCTCCTGCTCTACCGCACACTGTCGTCCACCACTGTGCTGAACACTCACTTGAAACCAAAATAATTCATATCAGTCCCCTGAAAATATCATTTTCGAACTGCCTTTTAAATTAGTTGCCCTCCGTGTGCGCCACAGGTCGTTCTGAATTTATCCCTCTCGGTCAACCAAAGCTGCGCCATGTGCAACACAAGTGGTTCCCTGCACAGCCAATCCGCAGTTTTTTCCTGGATTGATTTGGAATTAAAGCCTTCGGCAAATCACTGTATTTTGCACTCTTTCCTGTCCAATAGATAGGTTTCTTACCGGATCGCAACCGCACACATTCTTGCGTGTACGATTTGGACATCTGCGTTCAGCATGTATGAGGATGCGATCATCGTTTGTACGACATAATAAAAAAAATGTGCAGTCTTTTTTATATGCGACAAACGGCATCAAAATGCGGGCAGCCAGTTGACGCTCTTGTTCCAGGTTTTGTGAACTTGAACGAGGCTATGTGCAGATGCCTCATTTTCAGTTGCTACATTTCCCGTCCTAAATTTTAAGCCTTTTTTGCCTGCTTCACAAATTCAGTGAACTGAAAATAGGTATGACCCAGCCCAATCTTGGAAAAAAAAATACGGTTTTAACTATAACCACAGTCAATTCCTAATTTTTTGTTTTTCAAAACCCATTCTTTGGTCATTTTTCTTCAGTGGTTAATGTCTCACTACGCATTTGAATCTTCGAATCCAAATCACAAACCTGCATCACCGTTCAACCATCTACAATTATGTCTGTAATAATTCGCACTCCCAGTACCCTGATATTCTCCACTCGACATTCTAATTTTACAGCTTCCCATTTCCAACATCCACTCGACATTGAACCTGCCAACTTAACCACGTCTTTCACGTCCTTCAACCCTACTATAATTGTAGTGGCTTTATTTTCCTGAGAGAAACGGTTATTTTATTTTAGCGGGTTTTAGGCCTAACTAAAAAAAAAACAACGGTTCTGTGAATTCCCCCTGGCTTCGCACATAGCTATCGGGTTTCCCGTTTATTCCTTTCACAAAGAACGGGGTTTCTCTTATTCATACTAGTCCCCGCGGAGTGGTGTGAATTCCGAAGCTGCTCAGCAACGCGGCCACGAGGTGAGTCTGAGTTCATCCCCAAATGATAATTTTTCTAGGCATTGAGCGTTTTGGTGGACCGTTCTTATCTACTCCAAAAACGACTGTTTTACTTTATTTTCTATGTCTCAAGTGGAAAAGAAAGTAGGCAGTTTAATTATGACGATAATAGATCAAAATAAAAATTACTTTTCATGGTTTATCTAACAACACGGCCACAGGCTGGACTCCACAAACTACCTTCCCAAACTTGGTTTAACATATTCGTTCAGAACTGTAATAGAAGCCGAAACATAACAAAATGTCGGATTCAAATCTTGAAGACAAGATTCCCAACATATTAAAGCTTAATACGGGAATATTTCAGAAAATGGGGAAAAAAAATACGTAAGTACTCAAGGAATGGACGCTTGGTTTAGATTTCAAGAACTCAATTTTGATTCATTCCTTATTCCATTGTTACAGGACTATGTAGAGAGTACCACATATTAGGCATGAGCTATGTTGGCCTAGATGCAATTACAAATCGAGTACAAATAATTATCGGAGGGAGACCAATTGAGTTGTGTCAGGGGTTAATGAATCGATGGGTAATTAGAATCAAACACTATACACTTTGGTAAAAGGACCCCTATTCTCGTTATATATATTGTTTAGAAGAACCAAACGCCGGTGAAAATTTAAATAGTGTAGAACCACTGCCACAAAAACGGGAAAAATACACACTAACCACTTATATTTTAGGATTGAAATATTCAGGTGCACAATGCGGAAAACAACATTTAAAAGCTTAAAACACCACCATTTCGACAGACGTGGGTTTCTGCTTTGCCTCATCTGGTGTTACATGTTCATGTTTTTTCTCTTTTTTAAAAATTATTTTTGAAGAATTATAACTGAGGCTCCCCATGCTGAAGCGTGTGTATTTTATAGCTCCTTTTTATAGTTATGTGTTAGGAACTTCACTAATTTTATGCGACGAAAGGCCAAATGGCCTCATTTAATACCGACTGAATCCTACACATACCCATTTCCTTTGCCTTCTGAACCGATATGTCAAAATGACTATACAGCTGATTTAAACCCACGACCTTTTAAACTTAAAGTCGGAGCTGTATCTTAGCTAATAACACGGTGGTTTTTTGAGGCTTGCGCCCAAAAAATAAGAAAATGAAAATCTAAAAAATCCTGTTGAATTAGTTATTTGGAATAGTGATTTTTTAGTCTCCTATAGTGAAAGGGCTTAATATCACCAGTTTATTACCATGAATGATGTTTTTTTCCTTAACTGCCAAACCAAAATTAGCCCGAAATTGCATTTGTGCGATAGAAAAGCATGCTTGGCACAAGCAATCTTAATTACAGCACCGTGCAATGTACTGTCAGAATGTAAGTCTCATTTGAAAACTGGATCTCTCGTTTTAGCGTTTCCATTAATAAATGACATCATCACCTTGTAGTCACTGACAGTACTGGTCAAGTAATATACTTCGTCCCATCGTTCCCTGCGCATGTCCGTCTCTATTGTTTCCTAATATTCGTTCTCCCATGGCTCATTACACTCAAGTGCGTTATAACTGTTGTAAAGTGACGTCACGTGGTACGAGTCATGGTAACCTCCATGCAGTGAACGCCTGCACACTGCATGCAGGTAACGCTGATATAGCTAACTCGAGCACAAGATGGAGGCTTGCGATGGATGATGATAAAGCACATTTGACGGCTTTTCAACAAGTACAAGTTTAACACACCATCGCAAACGCACCAGCACACTATTACCCTTGATTGTGATAACGGCCGATTTCGTCACGCCCCAACCCGTATTTTGCAAAACGTAGAGAAGTAGCAATTTGATAGCATTTTTTATGTCCGGTAAGCTATGTAGCATTTCTGGGGAAATTAAGTACCACTGAATTCAGGTAGGTATCATTATTAAAATTTCTCATCTAGGCAGACTGGACAGGAGGAAATTTTGTGTTTGCGTTCATGCTTGCTTAAGTTTATTTTAGAGAAGGGTATATTTGATCATTTATTATAACTGTTTTATTTGTATGTAATCAACAATTTCCGAATGTTCGTCATTCCAAATGTTCTGAAATACTCACAGGCATCACATGAAACATTAATTGATAACATGCATGTATTTCTTTTTTTAGAATACCCTGCAACAGAAGAATATTTAGAAGTAGACGAAACTTCAGTGACTTTGAGATTAGATCTTGTAAAACCGTTTGTCCAGTTAGGCCTGAAAGATTCTATTAAGATTTCGACACTAAATACTCATATTTCCGGAATAATACAGGAACGTCAACCGAGCCTTTCGTCCTGCGTAATTTGGAGCCAAATACCCAATACGAACTCATGTACACCCAAATTAATTTATGTATTTAATGAATGATAGGTTTAAATCGGACCTCATCAAAGCAAACATTCTGTATTAAAGACAGGCCTTGTGAGAATACAAAACACACTCATCTGATAAAGAAAGTAAAACAACTGCCCCAACTGTGACTCCAACATAGGACATCCGCATATTAGGGGTAGTACTATATATATTCGGTTCCAGCATAGTTTAACATGGGTTTTACACCACACCGTTAATATCACCACACCAGCATATTGTATCATGAGGTAGGGTGAAGCATGGCTACCTCCATTCCAAACGGCCCACCTCTACCTACAGCGGTTCGGTTTTTGGGGCTCTTTCTGTGAGCCTGTGTTATGGGTCATTTTTAAGTTGTGAGATGCCCTCTTTAAATTTTCCTAAACTGTTTTCCAAAATCGTAAGCCATGATCGTTTCCTCCGTTCACTAAATAGGAATGCAAGCGTCGTCTTGAATTCGAATTTCAAGTTTTCAAATTTCTTATTATCAACACCAAAATTCGTTTTTGCATGTGGTGGACCACCCACCTGGTCACAAAACGAATAAACTTTGCAGAAAGGAACAAGGGTCGATGAATGTTTTCAAAAGTTGGCTTCACCAGCCACAACACTTTACTATTTCGGTCTCTACTAATAGAGACTTTACTTAGTAAATAAAGCTTACACTGTGTTTTGACGAGTCTTTACACCACTTTCATTATTATTTTTGACAAACTTAAAGGTACGTATGTGGTATTGTCACTTCAGATAAAGTAACAAAATCCTGACAGCTTTCAGTACAGTTTTGCAACATTCAGTCAAACTAAGTATCAATAAACTGGACCTTACCGATCTTTGATTATTTATTTTTAAAATTACAGATATTAGTTTGACAGAACTGAAAAGTATGCATTGCAGATTTTACTCGTAGCGCTTATCAATATTGTTTTTGTAACATTCATGCAGACAGCTGGCTTCACATGACTTTACTTATTAGTCAAGAAATTAAAAACATTAGATTTAGCAAACTGAAAAGAGTGTTTGTATGGTTTTTTGCTTCTTGTGGTTGCAGTAAAGTTGTACTGCGAACCATAGCCTTTTGTAATTTTCAATCAAACTTCCTATCAGGCAACCGAACTTCAAATAATTATCAGTATTTAAATTAACAGTTATTAGTTTGTTGGGCTGAAAGGCGTGGAGGAATGGTTCAACTTCAAAGAAACAGTATACTCTTAGTGCTTCCCCATAGCGTTTTGTAACAGTTAATCAAGCCGAGTAACATGCAACTGGACTTCACCTATCTTTCATTATACAATTTGCCAAGTCACAACATTAGTTTACGAACTGTAAAGTATGCATACTAGGCTTTTACTTTTACAAAGAACGCAGTAAGCTCGTAATGTTTTGCCGTATCAGTTTTTTCACTTATCAAATAAACCGAGTAAAATGAAACTCTACTTCTCCTAGCTTTCATTACTTAATTTTAACACTTAAAATTTTAATTTTGTCACACTGAAATGAATGTAGGAAGGAATTTACATTCAGGAAAACGGTAAACTCGTAATGTTTTCCCGTAGAGCTTTTGGAACATTCAGACAGAGCAGTTTACAGACAACTGGTTTTCCGCATTACTTTCAATATTTTAACAGTACGGACACTACATTTCTCAAAGTGCAATGGATGTATGTGTAATTTACCCTTCGGATTAAAATGTAATCTTGTGGTGTTTCGATTCGTAGACTGGTAATATTTATCTAAACTGAAAAATACTATATTTTTAAGTTCATATTTCTTGAAAAGGCCTTTTCGTAACGTGGTGGGCAAATAAAGATGATATGTTAATTTTTGTAAATAAACTGACAATTTCCCTGCTACTGGAACAACGTAACAAAGGCACGTTATTTTAACGTAGCCTTCTGTTGTTTAAGCAACCGTCCCTTCTCTACCGGCTCTTACTCAATTTTGTTTAGCGCTGAATGAATTGGCTTCTCTTAAAGCAGCTTGTGTAATTAACGTTAGTAGCATATAAGAAAAAGAGTCGTGTCATAAAACTGACAGTGCTTGACCCGACCTTTTTTCTTCCGAGGTTGAAAGATACCATCTTCACATCCACTGTACTCTTAAACTCTCAATATTCTAACTGCATGTCGTTTTTGTATCATTTGACCAAACCGGGTAACATGAAAGTGTTGTTCACCTTGCTCGTATAATTTCCTTTAACATTTTATAACTGACTGAACAAGAACCTCTCTTTCACTGAACTCTCCTCTAGAGAGGCTGCTCGCAGACTGGACTTGCTCTTATGGCGTTGTTATCACGAAAGAGAATAGATTTGGCTTGAAACAGTTTTTGTTGCCTTATTAAGGGACATTTTCAATCTAAGATAATTACTGTACAACTTGGTACATTCGTTGCACATAAAACGATACAGTATCTGAAAGCATGCATCGTCAATATTCCTTAACGATAAATTCAAAGATTTGATAAACAACTTCAAGCCCTACACTGCATGAGAATCTTCTACGTGAACGCAGGCCCGAGGGAGGCCATCCAAAGACAGAGCGAAAGGCTTAGAGCAAAACGGATGGTTGTGTTGCAGTAAATGTGTAGCGGTCGTCGCCTACGAAGACCGTTGATGAGATACACGGAGACCGAAAACCGAAGACAGAACGAAATAAAAGGTTTTTGTACGTAGTTGTGGCCCGTCGAAGTGTCCCTTGTAGACCCAACGGTCTGGGAGCCGTGGAAAGAGGGTCGAAGAGATCGATCGAAAGAAAAAAACATGAACAACAGGGCGGCCGAATGTGGTGTTGCTAATGTAAAGCAGTCGCCGCTAGCGACGACTGGAGACTGGAGATTGAAGGCAGGATGGATGGAAGAGCCTGTGTACCTAAACAGTAGTCCACGTGGTTAGCAGACCCAAAAATTTGGGGGGACCTCGGACGGAAGCCAGAGTGAGCCGTCAGAAAGGGTGAAAATTTGAACATAATAGTGGCTGAGAGTGCTGTGACTAGTGTGTAGCGGACGCCGTGCGTGAAGACCGTCGTAAGGATGAGGATCCGGGGCCATCTTGTGTTTGTAGACCCTGTTGGTCCTGCTAGAGGGTAGAAGGAGAATCCGTAGGTAATCCGAACGCAAAGGAGAGCTCTTTTTTTTTCTTACCTGGTTGCGGAGTGTTTGGTTGCTACTTGAGTCGGACGCCCAGTCGCCTGTGCTGCAGTGTGTAAGCATTTGCTGGAATCCATGTGTTAGAAAAACATAACGAAACTGAAGAAGCAAGCTTCGATAAGGAGTAGGGTGGACAGTTGAAATAGCCTTCGAGCCCAGAGCGGCATCCAAATGCTCGGTTGCTCGGTCGCCTGTACTGCAGTGTACCAGCGTTTGCAGGAATCCGTGTATGTAAACACACACCGAAAACAAAGGGCAAGCTGTAAGAAGAAACTGTGTGGACAGCAAGCCGTGCCCCCAAAAGAGATAACCGAGTCTCAGTCGCTGGTCTTGTTACCATTAGAGCCTCGAGCGCCATTTAAATGCTTGGTTCTTCGGTTGTCCGTGCCGTAGTGCACCAGCGCTTGCAGGAATTCGTGTGTGTAAAGACACAACTGAACCGAAAGGAATGCTGCAAGAAGAAGCAGTATGCACAGCAATCTGCGGTCCACGAAGAGGAGACCGAATCCCTATCGATGGTCTTTGTTAGCCTTCAAACCTCAAGTGTCGTCCGAATGCTCGGATGTTTGGTCGCCTGTGCTGCTTCAGTGTACCAGCGTTTGCAGGGGTCCGTGTGTATAAAGACACAACGAAACTGAAAGGGCAAGCTACAATAGGAATCCAATAATCCGTGGTTCCATAAGAGGAGA
>JAHWFP010112837.1:0-26455 GCA_023313725.1 Lithobius niger
CATGAATTTTAAAATATTTTAGTGTTTATTTTAACCTGAAGACGGGAAGTTGTCCTCTCGAAACGTAGTGTTGTCAATTTTGTGCACGATACTGGCTGTTTCTTTATATTATCTGCAAAAAGTGCTGAAACTTCTCAACTGTTGAATGGAAGAAGTGGAACAGGCATATTATAGCAGTGCAGAACGCATGGAACTATTAAAATATTTACACAAGTTTTGACATGTTTCAACATCAAAACCTGGCAGCACACATAAAATAGAATTCAAACCTAGTACGTGCCCAACCCGCCTACCTCTGCAGCCTATCAACAAGGAGACAAGAGAAATCATCAAGACCCAGATACCGAGTAGATTCAGGATGGTGTAATTGAACACTCTGTAAGCCAGTGGGGTACTGTACCTGTTTTGGCCCCTAAAAGTAGTGAAACAGGTGCAGAGCACAGCGCTTCTGCCTGGCCTATCGATGTTAAATTCTAAAACTGTGGGCGACAGCCAATGGCTAGCAATGTCTGTGAAGTGTTTTCCACACTTGGCAAGGAAAAGTGGTCCATCATATTGGGTATGAAAACAGGCTTGTTGCAGACTGGAATGGAAGCCAATGGCAAGCAATACAGCCATTTTCAGATACATATAGAGCATGGCAGTTCACATGTATGCCATATTGGCCTGCGTCCTTTCCACGCCTTATGGATCTCGCATTTGGCGACGTAATGTACAGCCACATGATGATTTACGTGGATGACTATATAATTTATTCACCTATGTTTTTAGATCATCTGAACCACATTTCAGATGTTCTCAGAAGACTGGGAAAAACAGGTCTCAGTGAATCTAAAAAAAGTGTAGTTTTGCTCTAAGGAAGTGTCCTACCTATGGCACATAAGGCCACAGGAATTATCATCCATGCCTAAAAAAGTACCAGTGATAAGGAATTTAACTGAATCACAGAATGTGAAAAGCTAACGTAGATTTCTTGGGTTGATGGCCTTATATCGGTCATTCATCAAAGACTTCCATGTAAAGGTATCCCCACCTTAAGCACTTTTAAAGGGAGATGCAGTTTGGTTGTGAAGAAAAACTCCACCAGATGCAGTTCAGCAGCTGAAAGACAGCTTAATAAACTGTGTTTTAGCTCTATCAGATCTGGGTAAGAGGTTCATCATTTTCAACTGACACGTAAATTTTTGGATTTGGGTGCGTGCTTACCCAGCATATGTAGGGACGAGCCCCAGCTGCCTTTGTTAGACATAGGTTGCCCAACTACAAAGATCAGTGCAGTACTGTTTCTGAATTGAAAATGGGTGCTGTATTGTGTGGTGTGCCAAAATTCAAACCTTACATTGATAATCTTCATTACGCAGGAATAGACCATTCAGACTTTTCTTTCCTCAAGTCGGTCAAAAAAAGTATTGGACGACTAGCAAGGTAGATCCTGGAGCTTCAGGGAATAAAATACAAAAAAGGACCTAAAATCAGGTGACAGATGCAATAGCTAAGATGTATGAAGACGTACCTTCCACACTGCTAGCATACTGCAAGGTGGAACAATCAAAAGGTTTCCGAGATGCCCAGTGGATTCCCATCTTTGGAGGAGATTTGGAATTTGCCAGTTAATGACAAATGGTCATTGAACGAGATTGCAAGGGTAGGCAATGCAATGTAGCTGGAAGTACACCAGCAGTTGACGGAAGCAGCCCTGTTCAAGGGAAACTCGGCTTGCGTGATGGGATGTTAAGTAAAGGCTACATTCCATGTAGCATGGATGATGCAGCTGCTGGTAAAACGTTTTAAAACGCATACTTACGAAAAAAATAACCAGTGCATCACCGTGCAATTGCTGCACTTCATTGCACACCAATGGGAGGACACTAAGGAGCCTATAAAACTCCACGAGTTGGTGGGATATATAGGCATGGGGAGAGATGTTGTAGAGTTTGTTTGGGGATGTGTAGTGTGTCAGAAGGGCAAACCTGCCACTTCTAAGCGAGTGGGACTCCTGAAAATGATAAATCCTTCAAGTGCACCCTGGAAGCAAGTATCCACAGTACTCACTGAGCCTTTAGTACCGACCCGAATGGGAAATAAATGGCGTATTCTTGTAGTCACGGACGAATTCATCTTTAGGCCAGAACTGAACGCATTCAGGAACGCCAAAACAAAACAAATTTCAGAGTGTGTCAAAGATGTGCTGTTGATGCAGGGTTTTTCAATCGAATCTTATGAAACAATGGGCCTTGTTTTGTGGAGAAAATCTGGTGTGGTATGTGGGCTAATTTCGGCATGAAAACTGACTGTAACCCCCCCCCCCCACAACCACTCCCAGGCCAATGTTGTGGAGTGCCGGATCAAGGTGATAAAGCACATGTTATGTTGTTTTATGGCTGCTCACAATGAATGGTATCGCCATTTGTAGGGAGTTGGCTTTTGCCAGCAAAATCCTATGTGTAAAAATTCAAAACACTAGCCAAGCATATTGAACATCAGATGAAACCCAACTTTTCCATGGAGTCTTGAGGTGGCACAGTTAACCACTGGGCTACTTCCTGCCAAAGTACGGAATTTGGACGAGGTTTAAATGTAGATTGTATGGCGTTTTTCTGAGATGCACAAATTGGTAAGAGTGTCAGTGAGTAAATCGAGGGCAAGGCAAAAAGTCTATTATGACAGAGACAGACGACGTAAACGACTTACCCTAAAAGTTGATTACATAGTCCGCCACACATACACACTCTCAGTAATGCGTCATGAGGGATTGCAGCCTCTTCTGTGCCAGCATTGTCTAGGGCCTTCGAAGTTACCACCACAAAAAGCGTTAACACGTACATGCTCCGTGATGTTAAAACTGGGAAGGAGTCCGGCCCTTTAACATCGGCCAACTCAAACCTTATATAATGTCATCTCATCAGTCCCAAACCAAGCCTGAAGGGAAGGAAAATACATAGGTTAACCTTGTAAAAGAGTACAATCTCCCAGAGTCGGACTGGGTACGAAAGGGCACCTGTGCCATTTATTGGAATGCCGGAGAAGGATGCCATGCGTTTTACAGGAAACTCTGATGGAGTCATGGTGCCTCCAACCGTCCAGGGGTTTTTAGAAGCGCTCTAAGCTCTCCAAGCAGAAGCAAAGTCCATGGTCGAGCTTAAGAATCTTTGCTTATTTTTATATTCTGTCGTCATTTCTGTCTTCGGACTGCATTCTTCAACACAAAAAGAATATGTCAACCAATACTATTTTTGGAAATTTTGGGGTGGGTTTTTTTTTTGGGGGGGGGGGGGGAAGGGGCAAGTTAAAAAAATGCGTTAAAACCTAAGTAAAGGGAGGGAGATGAGAGAAGGGAATTTGAGCCTGAAAAGAAAGGTCATCAGCGGACAGAAACCAGTCATTTTTCTTCATGGCGAGGAGATAAAAATAGACTACCAAAGGGGTGCCGAAATTAAGGTAGCCTAAGGGCGCCTGTGCCATTGGCACAATGGCACTATGGCCAGTCTGAGCCTGCAATCTCCGGTACGTGACGAACTCACTCATCCCTACCGGCACAGCCTGGGAGAGGGAGGCGAGTTGTGAAAGCGTAAGGGGGATGAGTTGTGAAAGCGTAACGAAGATGAAGTTACTTTTTTCTGCACCTAGGGCGGTTTGTGCCCTAAAACCTAGAAAATCTTTGGAATTTTATTATTTTTCTGTGTGGATCTATTTGCTGTCAAACAGTAAGTAGATGTAAAACACATAGGAGAAACGGCAGATAGGAGGTGGACAGAGTTGACAGGACAAGTCGATTTGTCACTTAGAAACAATTTTTTTGGTGCCTAAATTTGTGTAGAAATAAGATTTTTATACATATTTCGCTTCTCTACAGCTAAATGATAGGAAGGGGGAGCGAAAGGACTGCTTTCTGGAAGCTTCCACTCCACTGAACAGTAATTGGCAGGCAATAATCATTTTTTTCCCTACTGGACACTTGTAATTCAAGCTTGCATGTATCAGTTGGGAGGTTGTATGCCCAGCAGAGGAGCTCGCTGGTGCACCTTATACTCAACGGTTTGGCACTCAAATGCAGGCTAGTGAGAGCAGCCAATCAGAGCACGACTTTGGTTGAACAGCCCATGGGATGACGTGAAGATTTGTGTCGTTTGGCAGAAGTGCTGATTGGTGCAAAAATACAAGATTGTCGCCACCAGCGCCGCCCTGCTCAAAAAGTCAGGTCTCTGAGCAGCCCAGCCAGACACCATCAGTGCAGCTTGGTGTTCAGTGGTCTAAACTGTCTAAAACCCAGTTAGCAGCAAATCAACTTAGTAGAACTATATGTTCAATAAGTTTTGTTAAACCTAGTTAGTGCTAGCGATGTCCAGTATGCAGCCAAAGTACACAAGCAGTTTGGGAGGGGACCCAATCATTCACCACATGAAAATGGTGGAGCGCTAAAAGCCCACGGACTGGTCACCAAGTCAGCTAACACAGAAAACTCGAGGCTCAATCTCAATATCTCAATCTGAGATCTCAATATCGGGCTCACCAATACAACCTCCCCCCCCCGCCCCCAACACACAAAAAAACTAACCCGTCGTAGAGGAAAGAAGCGGCAGCACTTCATGGGGCCTCGTCAAAACCAGTCTAGGGACCATCAAAACATCGCAGCACTTGGTAGGACTCATCCTTGCTGAGTACCAAGTCTGGACCAAGCCAGATATAAGGAAGGGATTCTTCCACCGAAAATCAAAGGAACGATGCAGCGGCTACTGGGAGAAGAAAGCATTCAAATATTTATAATGGTTGGCCCAACCTGGATGCCGCCAGACTAGAACAGTCGAATTGCCACCAGGCAACGACGTCCCAATTCCAATAAAGATGCCGTGGGGAGCTCCGCTACCACTCGCCGCACCGCTTGAGAGCTCCATCATGGCATGGAGGAGCAAGCCATGGAGATGTCGTGATCACTCAGTTTTCAGGTCCCAGTTCAAGATTTTGCTACATTTTGGACAAATTTTTAAGGAACAACTAGACAATTTGCCCATCCCAGAGTAGTTACAGTGCGACATAGATGCGCTTGACATCATGGATGCTGACGTCCTGGATTTGAACTGTAAGAAAAACCGTGCAGGTGAATGATGAAATGCACCAGTGAACTCGTCTGAGTGAAAACGAGTTTCTATTTTTTTAGAAATGAACTTTGTGCGTGTTCATTTAAAAAAAAAACTATCATTTCAATGAACAAATCAGCGTGCACCAATGAATAAAAAAATTATCAAAAAAGAATAAAAAAATAAACATAAAAAATAATAAACATTAAAAAAAAGCATAAGAAGAAAAAAAACATTAAAAATATAATTTTCAATGAACAATATTATGTCCAGCAAGCAGCAACAAGAAACATGTGAAATCAAATTTCAGTAGTTTTTTCCTCTCTTTTTGTGAAATTGTGTTTGCAGAAATTTTAAGTATTATGTAATTTTATTAACAGGTTTAATAAAAGTTTGTGAACGTGGAAGTGGTGATTTGTTCTAGCTTGCGGCAGAGTTGTAGGAGTTAATAACTCTTCCTTCCTCTAAGCAAAACCTTAGGGGAGGGGAGATGTAAAGCTTCGTATTACATGTGACAGAAACTGGCTTGGTAGCTAACCACTGGCAGCATTGTATCCTGTCGCTAAGCACGGGCATTGCGTAAAGTTGATCCTGTTACCGAATGTCTACCTCGTGGCTTGGGCGTGGAGGAACTGTTGCTTCACCTCTTCCCCCTCAATCTTGGCCTAGTGTTTGGTTGTGGATAAAACCCCAAACGGGCAATGGGTTGGGGTAGAGAAGCTAGCATTCATCGTGCACACATCGTAGCACCCGAGTATGGAGTTTTAAGAGGTTGTCAATGTAAGACGTCCCGGACAGCGCTCGCTGTGCAACGGCTGCTGCAAATCAGCCTTACACAAGCCGCCATAGGCAGCAAAGATCCGGCGAAAACCCAATCTTCGCGTCGTCAGTCACTTGGTCGTTGTAGAATTATTTTTAGAATTTTTTTCTATGTGAATTGAGCCCAATTTTTTCATTCTCGAAAACCCTGGACTGTGATGGTTAACACCATCTAAGGGTTTTTGGAAGTAAGAACTCTGCGGGATCCCGTAATTCAGTATCCTGGTATTGAATGCCCTGTGTGTGATGTTAATACTCACCTGCAGCGATGTAGATATTGTGGAGATGATCTAAATGTATGCTGACGGGAATCCCAAGATCTATTTCGTTTTCATTTGATATTGTGGGTAATGAGTCAACATGGAAAGGACCTACAAATAAAGAAAAAATGTTAGCAATCAATGCTGCAAATTTAGCAAACCTTAATAGTTGTATCAATTTTAGTTAACTGGGACTAGCAAACCAGGTACGTCCTTTTCTATTTGTACACGGCTGTATAGCAAATTATTTGTTCAGGGGAGCCTCCCAAAATTCTTACCCTTTTAAGCTGACTTTAATCTGACGCAAGCTCACAACAGAACTCCCAGGAAGTATAAGAGTATTTGTTATCCATATACTTTGGTTTGTGCTTTATCGTTTGTTACTTCAATCAATACATATTCGAATAACAAAATATTTTCGTTTTGTTATTTGAATATTTTTCTCATCTATACCTCCATTAAACCGGGGTATAGGCAAGGAGGGTGCAGACTGGAAGGGCAGTCATTATGATAACCAATCCAGACAGAGCAAATTAAAGCGATAAGGCAGCCACGTTCCTTCTTTTCATCATAGCAGTGAAAAAGGGGGAGCAGTTTCATTCTTTGCACGGTTGCATTGAATAGGGGCAAGCGGTAGGCGCTAATGTGAATGTTAGGCGATGGAGATTACGGAACAACAGTCAGTAATCATGCATTGTTGATGGAAAACTATGCGCTGTCAAACTCTGGGACCCAAAAGACAGAAGAAACATAGGTCAATACAACAGAAAACGGTGCAATGTGACAATATGGTTCCTACTAGACTACCGTATGTTATGCCGGGCACGGGTAGTTATTTGAATTATCTGAATTACTTGAATTATTTCGTTTGTACTAGAATGAAGGGAGCCATTAATAGGATGTGCAGCATCGATGTTGATCTCTGTCGATGCTTTAGTCTTTTTTTTTAGTTAAATTCAAAAGAAAAAAAATTATCAACTGTTTGTGGTGAAAAATTCAAGTTTCGACATTAAAACTTTACATTTCATGAACAACTTTGAGATGTTAAACATACTTTGTAATAATACAAGATACTATAAGATGCACTGTTTAAAACAATTAAATTGTATCCTACTTAGGTTGTTGCGTTCCTTCCCAGATACACACTTTGCAAGGAAATAAGTAATAATGACCTAGGCGTTTCAATTTATTCAAATTATATCTATGTGACGCAGACGCTTTCACGTTATATTGTCAGCTGTTAAGAAACACAATTAGAGTTTTGATTTCTAGAGATTTCTAAACTTCGTTGCTGCTTTGTATTGGACATTTTTATGACTGCGCGCGTATTTTTCAAAGGCTTCACAAAATTATTTTAATCGTTGACATTTTGATGCATAATGTGCCAAATTATTAAGATATATACGAAAGAATTTCTGATAATCCAAATATTTCTCGGATATTTGATATTTCTAGGAAGGTTACTGGTGCAAATAATTGGACATATGATACCATTTGTAATAAATCAGAAAAATTATTCATTTTTAAAAGCAGGAAATTCTTAGCCATAGTCGCAAACTTGACAAGATAACAAATGAAAAATATGACTAGTTAATTGTTGGGAAAGAGCATTTTAATTAACAAATGTCCAAAGACTTGGCTAATAATATAAATGAGCTTGTAACATCAGTCACAGTCGTGTGTGTATTATCCTCAGTCTAAAAGTAAAGTTTCGTATGTACACTTTTTTAATCAGTTATTAGATACCTATTTAAAGCCAAAATTCTGAGCTATTGTTATCAACCTGAAAGGTAACAGAAGAAAAATGTGACTAGTTAACTGTTGGGCAAGAAAATTTTGATTAACATTCCAAAGATTTAGTCTGATGAATATAAATGAGTTTATAACACCAGTCATGGTCGTCTGTATGTTATCGTCTAACGGTAAAGTATCGTATGAGTACAGCTTTGTTTAGAATTCTTTTTTGCTCATTATGAATGATTGAACGCTTCCAGTCAGTTGGAAAAAGTCATCTGAGCTCGACGTACCAAAGTGTAGCAACATACTAATGCCGAGTAGGTGCATGTAAAAATTACTGACTATCTTAATTGCATAAAACCATCAGTCTGCTACCACTGTACGAAACTCCTCGTGTGTTCATTTCATTTAAGGTAATATCGTCGTATGTTTCTGGGTACGTACCACCTTATGTTGTAAGTAACATATCACTTTGTAAATCACCACTTTGGAGAAATAATTGTGGAAAAATATCAACAAAGTGTCAACTTCTTTCATTTTTAACAGAACACATAGGGAATATCACAATATTGCGTCATTTGGACACTTAAAACTAAAACCTACTTACTATATAAACAAATTGATAAATAACGAAAAAATCAGATAGGCTGTGAAAAAAGTGATTAAAATTTTGTTTTCCCGTCTTCAAACTTGCTGTTACGATACTTATTAGTTTAGTGTCATGAATTTGATGTGAGGGGTGAATGTCTCATATGTATCTAAGTAAAGTATGACGGGCGAATGTTTGATATGTATTTAAGTAAAACTATAGACATATCATTCGCTTCGCTCACTCTATAGGCGTCGATTCATGTTTCATGTAATTTCTTTGATCCCAAGAGCATCACAAAATCAATGTACTGATTATTTTAACGCAAACTAATTGTAATTGTTGCTCACAGTTCGTTCATCATATTCCTCAGCACGTCTGCATTTCATCGACATCATTCAAAACATGCGATTTTTTTTTGTTTGTTTGCACGGTTGTACATCTACTCCTCCAGAAGTAAGCCCCTGCGAAGGTGAGAGCAGCGCTAAATGAACGATTTGAGAGAGCAAAGTGAGAAACGCATTGAAAAGGTTTAATTGAAACCCCTTGAAAAGACGCGAAAACAAGGTGAAAACAGCAATAGCATTGTTAGGCGATAAATTATTTTGATTTCCTACCACTTTTGAGATTTACATGTCGTGTTTCCGTTACTTCGTAATAATGCAAAACTTGTCGTCAGTTTAAGAATTTTATTTATTTATTTTTTTTCCAGTTTTGGGATCAAGTTTATTTTGTAAGGTCAAAGTTTGTTCAGGCAAACTTTCTTTCCCATTAGTTTGCATAGTAGAACTTTGACGTCATAAAATCAAGTTACAACGACAAAAATAGGCCTAACGGACGCGCAATTTAATTATCTTTCATTTGGTCCTACTCCCATCACTGCAGGTGCCTTGGTTCCAGAGGAGTAGAGGTACACATTAACACGTGCGCACAACGTACGGTATTCATGATGCAGATATTTATGTAGATGTGTAATAATTATTACACTGTATATTAATTTTTGTAGTTAGTGCAAACAAGTCCATCAATACTTCGTGCTGCCCATTATTTAAATTAAAAACACAACAACTATTCTTTTGTCCGGAACGGATTGTAGTGTCGCGGTTAAACCATGATGGAAAAAGAAGTGTGATGTGGTAAAATTACATAGCTATTACCAGAGATACTGGACTACATCAAGTTTTAATTAAATTCGCCTGAAGATTTTATTTGTTTGGGACATGCTTTTTTAATTGACCGTCTTGTGATGTCTGAAATGTCTGACATTGTTAAGAATTTAAAAAAAACGTGTGATTGCCTTCATTGCACTTGTAACTGTTGTGATCTAATTACAGTGGCTCAAATTATTTGGCTGGGTTTTGTCCACGTATGAATAGATGTGTAGCTGTTAATTAAATTCCGATGCTGCATTTAACTTCTTTACGATCCATTGTTCTCTCCACCCCGCCCCTCCCCATTCCCCACCTCGTCGACGGTCGTGTGCAACAGAGAAACGTACATGAAGTAGTTTCATTGAACATAGCAGCGACCCGGCAACATCAAAAGAAATCCAACGATGCCTAGCCTAACCAAGAATTTCAGCAGACAAATTTATCATATCTGATGATTATGGAGAGACTGCCATAGTGCAAAGATGCTACAGTTTGTTCCACATTATGTTTGCAGGAAATTGATTGTATGACATCACCTTTCCTTGGACTAGAAATGTAAAAACATGTTGCTATCACAACTTGTAGACTACAGTTACTGTTAAGAGTCTTAAGAGTGGGATATTTACGTGTTTTTTGCACTCGGTAGTGGAAGAAAAAAAAGGGGTTTCATCTAGTCAGTTCCCTGCAAACGTAATGTGGAACAAACTATAGATTTCGGAAGGTAATTTAAAAAAAAAAGAAGAATTGAACGGTGAAGGTCAGCCCTAGCAGAAGACAAAAAAAAGATAAGTAATGTTAAGAAACAATAAAAAAAGTTTAACCATTTTAAACATGCAATGTTACTGCCGTGCTCGGCTATGAGTTATGCTATGAGTTATGAGTGATGCTATGAGTATGTGGCCCTAGTGACATCAATTCACAACAAAAACAAAGATTAGTAACTCAAATGGTAAAGGAACTTGGAGAATTTTCGTTATTTAAGGTAGGGAGCGATAGCGTGATAATTGATGCCTTGATTGTTGCCAATTTGTTTGCGCCAAAGCCCGAGAACACGACCGTCACTGTCACCCTGGACCCCAAACTTGGTGGACAATCATTTTTGCTCAGACATTGATCACTTTTAAATTGTGAAAATTTCGAGTAGTTAATACGAAAGAAAAAAGCCCTAATATTTCACCTATCAGCCTAGGTGAGGGTTTATACTAATATTAATAAAAAAAATGGTCAACTAAAGCCGCGTCCACACTGGACCCCGACATCGCGTCTGGTGTCTGGGCCTCGATTTTTAAATAAAAGCAGAAAAAGAGAAAACCCGATAACCGTCTTTCCATACCCCGTCCATACTGGACCCCGACATCGTGGCCAGGGTTCGGGCTTTAATTTTTCTCTCGCTACAACATTTTCGGCATTGCCGTTGTTGCTATCTTCCCTCCCTGCCTCCTGCTCTCCTTTTATGTCACTGGTGCTTACCAGCGCTCTAATTTAAAGCAGGGTATAGTTTTCTATGGACACTATTATGGATTTTCTGTGCAGCTCCAAGCATTAAAATGTTTTCCTGAACACAGTTCGCGCACCGACTGCATCCACACTTAAATACTACGGGGACGGGGTCTGAAGTCCCGCTTTCGACCAGGACATGAAAGCCGGGCCTGGGTCCCCCCCCCCCCTCGAATATGAACGGTGATTATCTGGTGGGCGTTGCTCGTGAATCTCGAACATGATATGGTCATTGTCCGTCTTTGCAAACGAAGTACAATAACAAGACGTCATTTTTGCATCAGTATTATTTACGAACAACTCGTCCCTGCCCAGCACACTACCGGCAGCAAGGCTAGCGAGCGTGGAGTGTTTGAATTGCAGAACTAACCTCAGTGTAGGAGCTGCGTAGATATTTTGCGATTGTAAATATATCTTTTGCGTCGTAATTTTATTTGCACGTTGGCACTCCCAAAAATCATTTAGTTTTGATTGTTATTTAGCTATTTGAAATCATAAATCAGGATATATTCTTACATGGACACTACTGCAAATGTTATGTAGTTTTACTAGAGTGATATTGAGAAAGTATTATTTACAAAAAAATATTTCGTTGATTAAAGAATTTAAGAGAGGATTTTGCTCAAGAGCCTGCTTTCATGTTTTTAAATTTATATAGGTAAGATAAAAATGAAAGAATATGAATACCTGAGTCATTGAAGCAGTAAAGCTAGCTTAAAGAACGATACATTTAACTGCCTTTAATGTAATGTCTTAAAAATTATTAATGCACACAAAGATATGGCGAAAAGAAAACCGTAGTTCTCACACAAGCAGTTTTTAAGCGCTGTCGTTTCTTTCGAGTAATGTATACTACACACAACTTATTTGTAAATTACATCTACCTGTATTACTTTTTGTTATAGTAATACAGTACTTGTATTAATTTTTTATAGCTTACCTAGTTAACAGTTTCTACAGAGATTTACGTCATTTCACAGATGCCAATTACATAGACTGCTGTTTCAACTGATGATGATATTTCGTAGACATTCACTGACATGGATAGTTCACATGCATTTCATTGTCAGCTATTTCACTAACAAATATCGTTAAAGTGCTTCAGTTACATTGATGAATTCTATACACTTTGATTTCACCTCAAAGTCTAAAGTCTTTAAAAAATACAATGCGTTTGACCGTTGTATTGACATCTCCCTTTCTCCCTTAGTGTTACATTCAAATGCGTATAAGTACTGTTTGAATACAAGCTTAATGTTTTTTTTTTTAAATTATTTATTTAGGTGTTGAAGAATAATAGTAGCCCAAAACCACGTTCTCTGCAGGCTAAACATACTTTACTTCAACATATTCGATGTTGTTTTTAGATTTTCCACGTTAGCACCAGGTCCCGTTCTGCAAGTTCCTACATTGGCTAGTCCAACATACCAACAAATTTCTGAGCAAGATTCGAACCCAGAACCTTAGAGTTATGCAGGGGCATATTAATGCGCTAATGTTGCATAACGTTTATTAAAATTGGAAAATACGCATTACCAAAAGTTTTTGTTTACTCCACTTGGTCTTGACTGTTTGGAGTAGCAGCGAATTCTTGGTGGCATCAATTGTGGTAGTTATTGGCCCATAATCTTCCACCTTCTTCAGGTTTTTGAGTAGTGTCACTGGAATTTAACCTAGTTGGCCATGTTGTGCTTTTAAAAATTTGATGCCAGAATTGATTCCACCGAAAATTCCCTGCTACTCCAAACAGTCAAGACCAAGTGGAGTACACAAAAACTTTGGTAGTGCGTATTTTCCAATTTTAATTTTCGTTCTGCCAAAGTAAACAAGACAATATGAACTTGTCCGTTTTTTAGAGGCTTAATGTTTGTTTGTGGAAAGGACGTAAATGTAGCACAATGAATAGGCAGAAAACAATAAACAATAATTGTGGAATGAGTCTGATAGGCTGCTTGGCAGAAAAATAGTAGAAAAATACAAATTAAATTGTCAGCAGCATTCAAACACAGATTCGTAAAAATGTCAAGGAAGAAACTATAACAGTAAGCCACAATGTTCACATGTCAGCTAAGGAAAAATCTGAATGTGATAAGTTTGGGAAATATCCTCATTGGGACGAATTGTACTTAACCTGCAAACATTTCACTGCTAAGTTGGTGTCTGTGAAATGCTCATGTTGGTGAAATATCCATCGGTGAAAAGATTGTCTGTGTAACACATGCATGTCTGCAAATTGACCCAGAGCCTTTTTGAATAGGTTAGGCCTATATACCATTGCCATCAATCATACATAGTTTGGTCAAATTAATTTAGGTTTCTGAATAAACACCAGTGTTGAGAAATATTGTACGTTGCTAAACTTAATAACAACTTAATAATGTATTGACTTTCTTCCACAATGTCAGTTAATTCTAGCTTACAGTTATTTTTAGCTTATATCTACGGATTCACCTGAATTCCCGCCAGTAAAATGAATATCGACCCAAACTTCAAAAAGGATGTCGACTTCTACGGCATCTACGTTAAAAATCATGGTCAGGTGTCAGTCAAATCACTTAAGGGCATCAATTTTTTTTTCCTGGAGACGAAAATACAATTCCTTCCTCTGCTTTCTTTATAAGTTCAAATAGCTTTATATGTGTAGGTCTACGATTATATTTATGTAAATAGGTTTACTGTGGTATAATATGAAAAACTAAACCTGCAAAACAGAATTGCAGACCTTACTTTTTCCTTTTTTCTATGATTTTTTAAAATTTCCATTGCAATAAGGAAATGTGTATTTACATCACTTACAATCATAACAGAAAAGAAAATAAGGAAAAAAAGAACGAAATCAATAATTTAATTTGTTATCAGTCATCTCCTTATTTTCCTTTTTAACTCAACAACTTTTTGGATTCTCAAATTTTCTTAACCCTTTGACTGCTGAATTAATTTCTATCTCCAAAAAAGTAGGGATAACCTGGACGGGACTCGAACTAGCAACTTGAAGGAGCTCTTTAACTTCAGGAACACGCCTCTACCAACTCGGCCGCGGCCGTCTCTATAGTTGGCTTGTTAAGGAAACCTAGTATTGTTGTCATTTCTCCATTATTGCCCATCTCGTACATACCTTGGACTCCAAGCTGTGCTTGTGTTTTTGGCGAGTATACTCGTCCTCAGCACGTTCAGGGTTAAATATTTCTGAATCATACAATGCTTTAAGTTGCATCCATATTAATTCTGTACCATTATTGGTTTGATGTAAACTATTTTTGTGTTATATTGTTTCTTGCTAATTGTTTTTTTTTGTTGTTGTCTCTTATCAGTTTCATTAAGTAACAGTTATAAAGATCACACATTTTGCAGTTGTTCAATTGTTACTATACTTTTATTTTTTATATATGTCTGCAGATGAATAACATAATGATCTTGTGGCCAAAACAATTGTTACAATTTTGTTCTGTAACTGTGCATCCTGTTTATATCTTTTGCATAAAGTAAATGTAATTTTACCCATGATTCATATACAATATTTCTATTTTCTGTACTCAAAAAATTGTTTAAGTCCCTATTATTTTGTCATGATTTATCTAAGCTTTTTAATTACCGTTTCGATATGTTGTGAGAATTTTCATTAACTGTCAAATTTTATTCCCAGGCAAATTACATTGTCTACTTGTTTAAGTGGAAATCATGATTCATTACAATTTTGTTTCATACAATTTTTATCATGAATCCTTAGTTTTCCAAGATTTCGTTTTGACCAAATGTACATAATTTTCGTTTTAGTTTCATTAATATATAGTTTGTTTTGACACCAGGTTTGCAAATAGTCAATTCTTTTTAATATTGGTTTGTATTTCAGTTGTAGTTTCTACAAACGTAAGTACTGGTAAAATATAAGCAGCAAATAAAACAAACAGTTAAAACGTCCTTCATTAATACCATTTACATACACGTATTCAGAACAGAATAGGTCCAAAGCACAGATCCTTGCGAAATTACACTTTTACTTTCATTGGAACTGATGTAATTGTTCTCAATTTTGTCATGACAAAAGCTTTTCTTTAGATAGTTTTTAACTTTCTTGCAAAATTTTTTATACAATCCGTATTTTTTTTAATTGATTTTTTAGGCAATCTTTGTTTATTGTGTTGATAGCTTTTTGTAAGTCTATGAAGGCGGGTCCAATACATTCCCATATTTATTATTTCTGCTACATTTTCAGTGATACTTTTTAATGCATCAATTGTACCTTTATCTTTTCGGAAACTATATTGTTCTTTAGTGATAATGTTACATTTTGTTTTAAAAGTTTGCAGTTGATCAAACAATTTCTCAGTAAGTTTGTTTGTAGTTGGTAAAATAGAAATTAGTCTGTAGTTTTACGTGTAATTTTTTTTACCTTTCTTAGGAGGAGGCCTGATCACTTGTATTTTTTTTATTTTTATTTTTAAGCCAAATTTCGTTTCGATAATTTTATTTGTTACGTTAGTTTGTTAGGAAATACTGCAGTTTTTTTTACTTAAAGAAAATGTTCAACTAAATTCATCTCTTCCCATTTTCTTTGTCGTTTTACCTTTTCCTAAAAAGTTAATAAAATCTTTATTTTTAGCTTTGTTAATGGGTGTGTATTTTTTCCTCTTTTTATTTTCTTCAGTGTCAGTTTTTTTTATTCCTTTTGTCTGGATATTCACTTCAACGTATCACCTTGTTCAATATAACATTTGCAAATTCATTTCTGAGACTTTATTTATCTTTTATTTTTAAATGTAACAAAAAAAAAACACTTTCATCATCTCCCATTTTACTCTTCCCAGTGCGACTCCCATTGTCAACCAAATGACAGTGGATATAGTAGACAGTGAGCCATTACAGCAGTACACTGCCGCTGCTGTACATGCTTTTGTAACTAATCACCAGCGTTTTCTTTCTAACAAGTCACCAACTAGTGTTTGTCTTCTGTGTCAAATGTCTTTGCTGTTGGTAAATACTAGCTATTGGCATTCGTTTTTCGAACCATTTGCTAAACTACTTTGCTACAGGTCTGTTCAACCGGGGGTACAGGGGATGAAACTGCCTTCCCTGCTAGGGCCATCACGGGCGTAAACACCAGATCTCTGTCCCTCTGCAGAATAAAGATATCTTAAAAAAAACCAGTAAAAGTATTTCATTCTTTCTAATCAAAGTTGCAAATTGGATTCTGAATCAGTGTGGTGACCAGATGTACCATTTTTGCGCTATACCGTAGCATTCTTTGGCCCCAAACTTGCATTGTCACAATAAAGGCAACATTTCCAAAAAATGTAGCATTTTAGCAGCAGCATTTTTATTAATGTCAGTATATTTGGTGGCATTTTTTTTATACAGTGGTTAAACTTGGTATGCGCCCAAGTGGCGTACGGCTGAATTTTGCACCCTCTATAACAGTCGCCTACAATAAAGGCCAAATCAGCTTTGCCTCCCACAGTGCTATGCAAAAAGGCGACACAAATCGACATGGTAAGTGGCGCCATCAGTTGGCAGACTTTGGAAACCTCGACGGTTAATTTGCAACTTTACCACTTGGTATTGAGATGCCAGCAGCTACCAAAGCTGCTCCTCGTTGTATGTCTATGGTAGATTTAGTTGCCTTTTGGGATATGTACTGTACGGTCTTTACTGTAAGAGGCTCTCTGTCTGTAATTGGATTCACTTTCAGTTTTATTTGCTTATTTTTTTATGTTAATTTTTTAAAAAGTAGCGTTTTTACTAGCATTTTTAATTGCTTAAATAATGCGATGTAACATTTTCTGGGTATGCTGGCAGCAATTTTTTGTTCATTTTTAAATCTGGTGACATTGTCTGAATGCTGGCCCTTTTTGTTGAAACACCCAGTAAGTTGCTGAAGTCTTAAACTGCTACAATCTTAGGGTTGAAATGTGCCAAATTCATGGCCTCATTGCCACTGAATTTCAAAAGTACTTCCGCACTACCTTCACTACCAATTTCTATACGTTACCTTTCCAAAAACAAGTTATTCCGAAAGTATTTTTCACGGAAATTGAATTTTTTAAGTACTATTTTGAATTCTACCAGCTAATTCTTCTTTTTTTAAATATATTATTTACGTATGTATTGTGTGCGCGGTGTATCTTGAGTCCTGCAAGTATATTGTGAGCGGCTACGTCTTCCTGGATGGGGTGGCTTTAATCGATGGCCGCCATTGTTTTTGTAACCATCTTGGATATCAACAAGGCACTCTGCTACTGAAAACGTACAATCGATTATCTGTCAATGGCGAAACGAATACGGTTTCAGCAAGCGAAATAGCAGAATCGTCTGCTTGTTTGATATTAAATGATCGATTATCTGTGTTCGTTCTGTGGAGAACTCAAGATAGGCCGCAGACACTATAGGAGCTTTTTAAAAAATACAACACTATTGCCAATAATTTGAATTACTTTGTATCCTTAAATCCACCTTCATTAAGTTATATACGATTTAGTGCCATCTACACAAGTAAATAAATTACACAGTGAGATTAAGCTAACATTCAAGATTTTTTGCACACACCAGGTGATTGTGTGTTTGTTTTAATAATCATTTGCTCTTATTTCATTTGTAGTATATGGCTATTTCATTGCTTAGTTGCTTTAAATAAAAAATTAAAACACACTCCACTCACAAAGCCTTACATGTTAATGTTTGAATATTGAGGGCACATACATACAAGGCTGTGAAAGGACGTGATCGTCTGTTTTAGCACCTTCCTGCGTCTTGGGTTAAGTTAAGACTTGGGTTGATAACTTGACACGTATTCGTTAAAATCAACTGCTTTGAAATGTCGTACAATGTATGTAAGAATTTGGTGAACTTGACTAAAGTTCGAAGAAATGTCCAAAATAAAATACAAAAAATTATTGGATAACTAACCATCAAGTTGTTTGTAGTTACCTTATTTCTTTTAGAAAATCTGCGTTATTAGTACCGTAGCGCAGCAAGCGCGATAGCGTGAGCGTGGTACGTAATCTTGAAAAAAAATGATCTGCATTTTCAACAAAAAAATAATAGTTGTTTTCGATTTTTTCCCCGTCAACCTGCAAATTATGGTAAATCAAGGTCGCCGCTCACGAAAGTGATGGTAATTTTTTTTTCTTCAAATTATGTGCTGTGCCTCGCTCGTGTTGCTGCGCTCGCTGCAGCTAAACGTATAACATCAGAAACCGCAACCAAAAACTTGTCTGGCCAGAGATAATTTCCGTTTACTAATGTTCTGGTCGAAATCAGGTTTACTTGTTCCAGTTTCATCTCGCAGTCTGCCGTCGGCCTCACTATGGCTGTTCAGTAGCGTTTTAACATGTTTTAATATTTTTTTTTTAATGAATAAGCGTATGCGCAAGTTTTCGTTACGATTTTCAGAACCGTAACGACGAAAGGATACGACAGGGTAGGGTGAATTACGTCGATAGCGTGAAAAGTAGCTCTTCTTATGTAATTACCAAAACCTCGAGGTACTCTCATAATGCTTTTCAGAAGAATGTTTTGAAAACACCTCCAATGAAAGGTGTTAATATGAAATCCCACGCTTTTTGCTTTGGAGTGAAAGGGTGGTTCACCCGTTGGAATCCGGATCACATCATTCAAATGAAACATAAGTACATAAAAGTTACTGTGTACTACCAGGATTCCGTGAAGAATGAGGAGTTGAAAAACTCTGATTCTATTTTAAACGGTGTCACCAAATCACCCGATTTGCTCAATCCTTGATAAATTCACGGCTACATTATCACTTAATTTCTAAAATACTCCCCCCCCCCCGCTTCACTACCAATTTCTGCTTAAAGCTTTCCAAAAACAAGTTATTCCAAAAATATATTTCACGGAAATTGAACTTTTTATTTTTATTTTGAATAATTATTCTTTAAATATATCATAAACGTATACAGGATTTTTTAGAACAAAACAACGCTATTGCCAATAATTTGAATTAGTTTGTACACTTAAATCTACCGTGTCTTTATTAAGTTAAGATTTAGTACCAGCTGCTCAAGTAAATAAATACGACCGTAGCCTAGCCTGGAACCGCATCAGGACCTTCGCAGACATATACACTAACCGATTTCCTGACAGCATCGTGTGAAAATTAGGTTTTTAAAGACACAATTCCTTATAAGTTGTATCATGCGTTGATAGATTGTTTGGATAAGTTATTGTCTCTCGTAATTCGTGACTCCCCGTACGTACGGGCAATATCATTAGTACATTTATATCCTCTTGGGGAAAACCGCAGTCGATTTTGTAGATCTTGCTTCTGTTTGTCCAGTCGGGTTGACTTCTCGTCGGACCAGAAGTCAGCTGCACTTAAAGGCCAATCAGTGACCAGCAAATTTCAAATATCTTTATAATAATCTCGGAGACCGGCGAAAAGGAAGGGTAAAAGGAAAACCACTTCTCCCCTCCTCGCGCCCGCATTGAAAATGTACTCTCCCACTCTACCTGCATGGAAACAGGAGGCAGGCATGAGTGGTCGATCAACTCAATAAAGGTTCAATCTGACAAGTCGTCGGGCCGAACAATCACTTCTCCCCTCCTCGCGCCCGCATTGTAAATGCGTTCTCCCATTCTACCAGCATGCAAACAAGAGGCAGGCATGAGTGGTCGATCAATCTGACAAGTCGTGGGGAAGAGTGCCGGAAAAATGTCCCGGGAAATGTGTCCGTAAACTTAATTCATGCCCGATCCCGTGCTTCCTCTAGTCAGACAATAATACCACTTTATTCCGTGGAAAAAGAGACACAGGAGGGAAAGAAGGGGGACGAGCAGGCGTACGTTCTGCCCACAATTATAAGCAAAACATTAATAACACTTAAAATTCCTAAAACTGGTTAAAACGCTAAAAATGCTCGGTTAAAAAATGCTTAAAGCTTAAAGAAGCTTAAAATGTTTAAAATGCTTAAAAAACAAAAACTCAATTCGGCCGAGGCATGGTTGGAACTATGTCACAAGCAACATCAAATTAAAATTTCAGCAAAAATTTGGAAAGATTTAATGCTCGCAGTCGAGTCTTGAATAGAGTCAGAGTAACGACAAGTTTTTGTGTTTTTAATTGGCGCCGCTTACTAGACAGTAAGGCTGTGAACTCAAATCGCCCCTGAAAGTGTCAATATAGAAAGGTTATACGACAAAACCCAAACAATCTCTCCACTCATGGTTGTATGAATGACGGAAGGGCAGAAATTTGCCAAGTTTGACACTATAAAATGTTATACGCCTGCAAGTAAATAACCCTTTTTTACACCGGATCTCGGGCGTCATTCGATTCATGTTTTTGGCCGGCCAGGTTTCGGTTGCCCAGACGAGTTTTTGCGTGCGGGTTTTTGATGTTATGTAATTTAGCCGCAGCAGGCGTTGCACGTATTTGGAAAAATAAGAAATATTCAAAATCATAATTTTCTTGGGGGGCGGGGGGGGGATAAATAAAAGTTGTATCCCACCGAAACAGAGCGTCAGTACTGCCCAGCAATTTAATAACTGTTATTAATGCAACTGTCATTCTTTATTAATTATAATTTTTATAATTAATTTTGACCATTGTAGGTTTTTTTTTAACTTCGAGCCGATAAACGCGGTCGTGGCCACGCTTGGAAGCTTGTAGCTGTTACTTTTAATAGTGACTGCCGGAAATATTTCTTTTCTAATCGTGTTGTGAGAGTGTGGAACAACCTAGCTGGCGAGTTGGTAACTGCTGTTTCTTTTAATTCTTTCAAGGCCAAATTACGTGCTGTGGACTTACAGATTATTTTTCTGACTGTGTTTAGAATTTTTTATTTATTAGATGTATATATGTTATATCATTTATTTTAAATCACTTACCCCTCATTAATAATACACGTATTTCCCTAACAACCCTGATGGTCACTTATCAACCACGGTTTGTGGTACATTACTGCCTGCTTCCAAACTAAACCAACAATTGTCTTTTTTTCGTATTATAATTTTTAATACCTATCTGTGGCATTAGTTTTATTTAGCCTACAGAAGTTGACAAAGAGACGCTGGCCCTGTGCATACCGTGCATTTATTTATTATTGTTGCCACTTTTATATTCATTAGTTTTTTTTTAATTGACTTGGGCTTTTGACTGTGTGACCTTGTGATGCCCTTTTTTTTCGTGCTTTCTAAATGCTGCCCCATTCTCCCCACCCCCCCTTTTTTAAGGCTGAATTTTAGTAAGGCTCTTTTGGGTCCTTTCAGACCTGTGTGCTGCTCCAGTACCTAACATTTTATTGTTATTATAACAATCCTCCTTTCTAACAGACCTCTACTTCGTGGTATACAAAGTTAGTTTTAGTATATAATTTTTGCTATTTTAGCTTATTTCCGATGCATCTTTGTATGATTTATGATTTTCGTACATTAATTTTTTAATATCAACACAAAATTCTTTCGCAGCAAGAATTGGATTTTACTGGATGCTCTCTTTTAATAGCGTGTAAACAAATTATGTGGTTTTCAAATTTGTTTTTGTGTATCGCCTTCTGCAAGCTGTAGACTGATCAAATTGTAGAAATTCATGTCAGTGCTGCTTACTCTTACATTAAATAAAAATTCTTGATCAATCAATCCTTTTTCGTAAAACCTTCCCTTACCGAAATCAATGCCTTGACATCGTGTTCCTGTGAAGCTTGGTTTGCAAGCACAGAAGTAGGTGTTCATGCTGTTCCAACAGGTGCCGCCATTGAGGCATGGATTGGGATCACACGCATTGAAACGGACATCGCATAAGGGCCCTATAACGAAAGAAATGCTCCATAAGATTAATTTAATACAACCTCGACCAACCCTATTAACATTTTCATTAACAACGCCTGTGCTATTTATATATAGTGACTTCAAGGATGCTTGCAGTTTTAATACAGTTCCACTTAGGTCGAGTGTTGATTGCTCGATCAATACCGCATCTGGTCTTGACACAAGTAACCCTTGTAAGTAATTGAAAAACTAAGAAAGCAGTAAACAGAAATGATAAAAACTAAGGCCTCTCCAGACAGAAGAAAATTTCGTGCGAAGCTATGCGTAACTGCGTGCCTACAAGGTCAATATTGCAGTAATCGTGTGGTTGGTGTTGCGTTAAGGACGAATATTGAAGTCTTTTTTACACCATACTGCGTCGGCGTGCAGCCGCGAGCAGCCAGTCTAGTTAGGGCTTAAGAGGTCCCGCTGCATACGGTAATGATTTATTCCGCAGAGACGTTCCCAACAGCTTCTATTTGTGTTGAATCGCTGAACTGAAAATAATGTTTTTGGTGCAATAAAAGAAGTTTATATACCACGCGCCATGGCTGTTTGCTGTGACGTGCACATCACGTGACTGGGCTAGTCCAATCACAAGGCCAAACAGCCGTTGTTCTCGTTCGTCATTGGCTAACTCATGGTGACGTCACAGCAAACAGCCATTGCGCATGGTTTAGACGGAAGGAAAGAAGGATAATTAAAAAAAAATTAAACGAATAGTCATAATGTGCTATTTTTTAAGCAGGGATAATTTCCTTTTTTTCGTACTTCACAGAGAATCTATACGAAGAAGCCATGTGTTTTGATGAATCGTGTACATCTTATGTATGGTTGAAGAGTTATACATATGATGCACGATTCATCAAAACACATGACTTCTTCGTATACATTCTCTGTGAAGTATACGAAAAAAAGGAAATTATCCCTGCTTAAAAAATAGCGTATCAAACCCATTCGTTTCATTTTTTTAATTGAATTACTGTTTTTTTTTCTTAAATTACTATTGTTAATTACTATTGTTAACTGGTCATCGTGGCTGAGCGGTGAGAACCTAGTTGTTGGAGGTTTGCGGATCTGGTCGAACCCCTGGAAAGGGGAGCTTGGCAAAGTCTCTGCCGGGACTGCCAGTCAGGATAGCGTGAGAGGCTACCATGCCCCTTCAGTGGCTACGAGAACTATTCTGGCCAGTTCTGGACAATCTTTTGGCCCCTACGATAATAGGAGGTTTCCCGGTTCAAATCACCGGGTTGGCTCTTCCCTTTACCAGAGATTTCTTTGAATAAATTGCTTTGGGTGCAAAGAAATTTATTAAAAAAAAAATTAATGTGTTCTAGTTTTGAAAAAGTCCCGACGAAGGAATGGAGACTAAGCTTAGTGTGATCTAGTTTCGACTCAACCGAGATTTGTTGATGTTGTTCATGCTTTCATTATACATGTATAATACACTAATTTCGCCAGCTCGATTTTATTTTAGGAGTACATTCCTTGCTCGACATTAGGCCAACAACGAAGATCGAAGAAGTATGATTCCGCGTTATCGAGTATTTCCTCAAATACGGAACGTCACTCTCCCCTTCAAATTTCAACTAACATCTATTTCAACTAAGCAGAAATTCATCTGTTGCCTAGATTCAATCAACCCTCATAGTCTTCTTAGATCTGCAACGTGTTACATTCTGGCAAGACTCTGTAATCCGTTAGACTTGGTAATATACGGCCTTAAAGTGACTTTCTATCATATCCTATTCGTGCACACTGTTAGCGACTAATAGTGCAAAAACATTTCAGTTCCGGCAACAAGCAGCGTATTGCCACAGCCACCTACAGTAAAGGCCGGATCAGATGAAGACAAATTAGGCGAGTAAAATCAACCATTGACATAGAAGGAAGCGCAAGTTTGCTAGGTGCTGCCATCTCTACACCAAGTGGCGAAATTTCAAACTAACTGACCAGGGTTCCAAATTCTGTCAACAGATGACGCCACTTGGCAAACTTGCCGCGTCGTTATTTGATTCGCCGTTTTGCGGAGCATTGTTGGAGGCAAAGATGATACGGCGTTTACTGTAGGTGGCTGTGGTATTGCACATGGAAGCTGTACACACATTGTTGTGTCCATATACACCAGGAGATACTCCCGGAAGTGACGGCATAATCCGTGATGACGTCATCAAAATTACTGCCGTGCGATGTACTAAATTTCTATTACCCCTAGAACTAATAGATCAATCTTAACGTATGATAATGTTGGAAAGATAAATCTTCTAAAAGACATGCAAGGACAATGCATTCCTTAAGTCTGTTTTGCTTAATTTGAAGAAAAACATAATATACTCGTAATTATTGCCACTTTTTTTTATATGTAATTAAAGTTGGTTTTATTCTCCGTTTTGTTATCTATAATATGTCCACTTGTGCTGCAATTGATAGTATAGATCATAACACAGCCTTCAGTATATCAGTGGACTCATTCAATGGAACAAGCACGTCTCATATTTCACCCACCAGAAGGCATATCGGTGACAACCAGTCTCAATTTCGGACAATCAAAGAATAAAGCAGGCTTGCCCGAGTCTTACACAAGTCTTCCTCGCACAACTAAATGTTCATGTGATGCACCGTTACCAATGGTATAGTATTACACCAGCGAAGAAAAAAGCATTGATGCACCCATGGAAATGATGACTAGTTGGAATCCACCAGAAGCAAGCCTGACCATAACGGTCAAGTGCTAGCCTGGGCAGTCTTGCAGTCCCATAAAAAACACCCGTGAAGATTTCAATGGTAAATGCACATCAATTCAGCTCCCACATCTATATGACATGATACGAGTTCCTCATCGATGGTACGTCGTAACATGAACATTGTAATAAGTATATTCTTAAGAAGATTAAACCCTCACAGACACCAGTTTTAAGGCAGATCAACCGTCGCAAAGCTGCACGTAGAAATGGCAGTAATTTCAATGGTTGGTTGTGAATTAGCAGGTAGTGGCAGAATGAAAACTCTGTTCAAGCGGGTGTTACAACACCAGGAAGGGCAGACAGCGTTCTGAAGTCATCGCATGTAAGCCAAAGGAGGTACGCAGACGAGGTTTGCATCGCAGGCCATCATATTCTGAAGAATGACAATGTCAAAATCAGGCTGATGACATGATAGTTCAGACAGTCGGTTAAGGGGAGGCAACAGGAATCGGCTGAATTGATATTCTGGGTTGGATGACAACTGCTGTAGTAACGTAGCCTCTATAAACTTGCAAGTATACCAAGAGAGGTACGAGATGTCGTATTAAAGAACGACTTTCCTGTACACATCCGTGTGCCTGTAAAGATCGCTGCTCAAGTGACGCACTGTGAACAATACGACACAGCATTAATAATTTACCATTCTAAGAGAACAACATATAAAGCGGCAATAATTACATGCACATTATGTTTCCCTTCACATTAAACAAAAACTAATATATTTACGGGTTACATTGTTCAGGCACTTCTTTTAGAAAATTAAATTATTTTTCCAACGATATGTCGCAAGATAAGAGTTCTGGAGATGGTAGAAATTTAGTATATTTCATGACGGATATTTTGATGACGTCATAATACGTTTTCCTTCAAATTAAACAAAAACTAACAGATTTACGGCATACGCTGCTGGCATTTCTTTTAGAAAACTAAATTATCTTTCCAACAATAGGTCACACTATAGGATTGATCGATTAGTTCTGGAGATAGAGATCTAGTACATCGCGTGGTGGCCATTTTTATGACGTCATCACGGCAACACGTTGTCACTTCCGGGAGTGACTCACGGCGAATTTGGAAACTACAACATATGTACAGCTTCCATGTGCAATATGCGGCTTGTTGTCGGAACTGAAATGTTTTTGCACTATACTATAGCTTCCGCAGACTGAGGTATCGGTGTGCTCTGATAAATCTTAGAGCAATCACCACACTTCGTTCAGGAGGAGCACGTTCCCACGGAAAGCAACACTCAACAAGCGTTATACGCACGATTTAGTGACGTCATCATCAATTAGGGGAGCGTGGAGGGAATAAGGAAGAACAGTGGCTCGTTCGTACACGCAACATTTTTTTTCTACTCACACAAAACTTTCACGAAACCGGAACTTCGGTGCTCCAACACCAGATAACACACACAGCAGCACCCACACCAACGTCTATCTTCTTCCGGATTCTTAAAAGTTTTGTGTGTGTAGAAAAAAGGTGTTGTGTTCCAACGAGCCACCGTATGCTGCGATCACGCAGCTTAAAAATGGCTGGCAAAAACACGCTAAGGAGAGCGAATTTCGTGAAGGTAAATTGTGTTAGCTAACATTTGCCATATGCGGTTTGTAAAGATACCGCGCATTGTTGTGGCAGTTGGCGACATCTTTGAACTCCACTGTGGGCTGGCTTAAGCTACGGTCACCAGCTCCTTGTTGTATGTGCTTCTGCAGTACCTGGTCAAGCAGTGAGCGCTATTTGCACTTAGTGTCACTTGTGTGGTCCCTGGTCAAGCGGTGAGTGCTATTTGCGCTAGTATCCCTTCTGTGGTCCCTGGTCAAGC